>KZ652665.1:5916-16640 GCA_001010745.2 Gerris buenoi
AAAAAAAAAAAAAAAAAAAAAAAAAAAAAAAAAAAAAAAAAAAAAAAAAAAAAAAAAAAAAAAAAAAAAATGAAAGGCAAAATAAAAAAGAAAAGTGTTATTTGTATCATTAAAGCAAGCATCTCACAATAAATATGTATTGAATATGAGAAAAAAGTTAATCATAATGTGTTAGTTAAGAGAATGAATATTAAATAATGATAGATTTAAAAAGGTGACATTAGACATATATAACAAAAATTAACAAAACATGTCAAGTAACAGGCTTCCTTAATAACACTTTTTTCCGTCTTAACATTTTTGAAACTTACGTTTACGCGAGCGTTGCGCGTGAACGCTTGGGCGCATAACTTTGTCCAATGAACTTGGCCTGGGCATTGGTATAATGAACATGTGTACCAAATTTCAACTAACTCCGTGAACTTTTACTCAAGTTATTGTCATGTGTAGATTTCGTGACGGATTTTTTGCGTGACGGTGATTTTGTGAAGGTGATTATGGTCGTTTTTTCGGATTCACTACAGGGATCCAGAGCGTGCCATAAGCAACTTCGTTCCAAAATATAGCTCAAAATTGATTCCTAAAAACTGTAATATTAGCATGAAGAAAACTACTAGAAGGATTAAAAAAAAATACAGACAGAACTTTAGCTTTTTCTTCGTTAATTATACTTTTTAATCACATACCTACAGAGAGAATTATACCTATTAAAACAAAAGATCTTGTGAAAATAATGAAGGTAAATTTAGCATTGGAGAAAAAAGTTGGTATCGTACTTTTTATATGAAATTAAGGCAACGAAAAAATTGTTTTCCCGCTCGAAGTAAGGTTTTTCTATATCCAGCTGCTGCCTATCCTGTTTAATTGGGATTTTCAGGTCGTTTGAAGTTGTGTAAAAGATCTGAATATAGTCTGTCGTGATTCTCAATCCTTATAGAGTCAGATTGGGGAAAGGATTCTCATATAATTAACTTCATTTTTATCCAAAAAAAAACAACTTTTCTTTCATCCTGCACTGCGTTTTTCAAAGGGAGAGAAAAAAAAAATACCGGAGAAAAATTCTTAAGATACTCTCCCTCTTTAAATCTCAAGTAGAACGCAAAAAGTTCCTTCCCCCTCTTTTATTTTATTTAGTTCTCAGAGAAGAGGAGGGGGAAGGTTAAAATGGAGGGATGCTTACTTTATTTTTGAGATATAAGTATAATTACGGTGTAAACTTCTTTTTTATTTGCAGTCGTCGTTATTATTATTATTTATTTTTTGTTTCTTAACTCCTTTTAATGGATTTATTTATTATTATTTTTTATTTTTTTTTATTATTTTTTTATTTTTATTTTATTATTTATTATTATTTTCGTTCTTGTCATTGTACAAAATGGTGTAAAAATAGACTGCCAATTGGTGTGGCACGTACTTTTGTTTTCCCCGTATTTTTAATCTGTCAAAATTGTTTTGATTTTTTTACATTAATTAATTCTATGTAATAGCTGTGATTAGTTTGAAATTGTGAATATTGTAAGAGAAAATTGAGAAATTTGAGAAAGTAGATAAATATATAGAACCCAAGAAGAAATGAAAACAAATAATGAAGTTAATAAAGGTAAATACTGTCAGACGACATAGACAATCGTTGTTATATCAATATCTCTATTTTACTACGTTTTTATTAACTTGGTTTCTTGTTTGTTTGTTTGTCCGGTACAAATCTGGCAATCGATTTCTAACTAACTTCCCAAATAGCTAGACATTTAAAACTTTTAGCATAGCTCAGAGCACGATGACAATGCATTATTTTAATACTTTTTGTCATGTTTCAGCAGAATTTAATTCGTTTTCAGCAAATTTGCTGTATGGAAAGTTAGTTCGGAAAAAATCCGCAAGTAATTTTATTTGTTTTGTCATATTCCATAATATTTACAATCTTCATTTTGACGGGTTTCAAATTTGTGATTTTTTATTAGGAGGTAAACATTGAATGACAGCGAAAAAGAATATGTAACCTAAGTATGTAACGTAAACCAAGTAAACAAAGAAATAAATTAATTGACGTATGACAACCAGGTTTGTCTACACTTGTGTACTAGACATCGGTTTATTTTTTCTATATCTGTACTTCTTTACTTGTACTTACTAGAATATGTAACCTAAGTATGTAACGTAAACCAAGTAAACAAAGAAATAAATTAATTGACGTATGACAACCAGGTTTGTCTACACTTGTGTACTAGACATCGGTTTATTTTTTCTATATCTGTACTTCTTTACTTGTACTTTCTTCTCTTACCCTCCCCTACACGGGGCCATATCGATGACCACGGTTTAGATTCGGTGTTGGTGAGATCCGTTGTTCAAAGATATATGTCCTTTTATAGGTTTAAGATCAGCTCTCTAGATGGTTGTCATTTATGTGATGCAAATAAATTCGGAACTATTTATATTTCACTAACATTTTATTTAACAATAAAAATCATATTATCAACATTACATATTATGATTCAAAAAGTTAAGTATATAAAAAGTTCTTTTTATCTAGTAATTTTTCTTTCCGTGTTCTCTTGTTCTGTTTTATAATTATGATATTTTTTAAGGATAATCGACATCGCATTTTAGGAAATGACCGTACTGAATATCAATAGCAGCATTTTATTGAAATCTGATTGAAGACTCAACTCATCTTCACAGACGACAGACATATTACGTGGACCATTTCATCTTTATTCCAAATGTGACAGTTACAGACCCTCTAAAAGTCTCTTCCCGATTTGATGTCCCGTAGGTAAAAGCTCTCATCTCTAAAACTGACTCCAAATCTTTCAATTATTTGTACAATGTTAACATCTTTTTTTCTCGATTTGTCTTCAAGGGAGACGCTTGAAATTATTGAAGGCCGTATAAGAACAATTACACCCGAAATTATGAAATGATAACGAAAAGTAAATAGTTTTGATCTTGAAATTTTTTAAACCAAAACAGAAGATTGGATGTTTTTAACAAAATTAAACACAAAAAATGCACATTAAAAACGAGATCATTACTGCGTATAATAGTTGTTTAATTTTGCCGTGAAATAATATAACATCTATACCATTTTAGTCCTTGTAACGGTATCTAATTATTTTAATAAAGTAAGTAGTAATCTATTTAACATTTTTTGCGTCAGTACTTTTTGACAGATAAATTATAGACATCATTAGTTCCAAGTGCCATTTAGTCATTATTACTATATGTCATGATAATGGGTTACAGTTTACATAATATATTTACTTATTTGCCAACCTATTTACCACTTAGTTACATACCAAGAAAGAATAATGTATGATAAGGAAATTTTATATTAATATTAGCAATTAGTCCTACAATGCTTTTACATTTAGTTAATTTAGGTAAGGTAAAATTTTATGACAATTTTGTACCTATAACGTGCATGTATAGTTGTAATCAATACAAAATTTAGTTGTAATTAAGTTAACTACAACTAGGAATTTGCAGTTAACAGTCACTTAACAGTTTTTCTTGACAGTATTAAATTAGTAGTGTGTTGATGTATCGAATATTTTTGTCCTGGTAGTAGTAGTAAGGACGAACCACTTGTTGGAACCTAGCAACTAGGCCTTAAGGTTCTTTTTACTAGACAGTCCCTTGGCAGAGAGTTCCAGCTACTTCCTCATACGTCCACATCATACATATACAATGTACTACCGAAGCAAGTATGATGTGATCATTAATGAATGAGCCATATAAATTATAGCATTACGGCGCGGGGTTGAACCCACTACCTCTTATCGTCCTTGATTCATATATAGCCGATCAGATGTAGCAATTAATGAACCCATGACCATGACCATATTTTGTATAATCAGAAAAAGTATGTTTGATTGAGCTCACTATAATATGATTATAAAGGTAAAATGTGTAGGGTGTTTCTATATTTCATTTGACGTCCTTCTGCCAAATTCTCTTCAAATGGGATAATTACTGTTAACGTTTAAAAACAAGAAGTTGGTTATTCAAACCAAAGTTTTTCTGTGAAAGTCGTTTAGGGTTAAACAAGTTAGGATGGGTTGAAGGATAGTCGACTACGGTCCATGTCCGCATTAATCCACTATAAATATTCAAATGAAAATACCACTGGGGGAAAAGCCAAGTAAAAGAGAATGTTCTCAGATTTATCACATGGCCAGAGTTTTTCCCACAAGCTATGTTAGGGAATTTATAAATAATTAACTCCTTTATAAAGTCTAATTTGATTAAATTATGAGGATTTAAATACCTTAAAACATTTAATTTTGCAGGAAAATTAGTGTTCATTATGTAATATATATTGGATTATACTTTCTGATAATACAATGGATTAAAAACAACAGGTTAATTATTATATTAGTACAAATTAATTAAATTGATAAAAAAAAAGCACTCAAGTGACCATGGAAATGGTTTTAATATCTATGCATAAATAATGTATTTTTCGGCTGTGAAAAAATGCTATCAGTCTATTCGTTCGGCGGAGGATAGGGCAACTAAGGCTGGGTCAATTAAATTTGAATGAATTTTCATGAAATGAAAGCAGCAAACATAAGCTATAGCAGATATCAATTTATTTTTTGTTTTTTAAGTGTTCATGGATCTATTTTAGGGGCTATGCTTATCACCCACCTTTTATCATCCTTATCACACAACCCTCTTTTTTAAAAATTTCCCAACTGAGCAAAAGAAGATATTTATTTGTAGGGTATTTATTAGTAAGGTATTTATTAGTAGGGTAGTTTTTAGTAGGTTATTTATTAGTAGGGTATTTATTAGTAGGGTATTTATTAGTAGGGTATTTATTAGTAGGGTATTTATTAGTAGGGTATTTATTAGATGGGTATTTAGTAGGGTAGCTGCTTATTTGAAGTGGCGACTAGCTGGTTGCAAATACCAATTATAAGGTTTACACAGCTGATGGAGCGACGACACACTTACGTCATCCATTATATAAATAGCTTTATAAGCCCTTTGGTAGGCCTTAGCCATTTGTCACGGGCTGTTGAGCCACGAGTTGGTTTGCCAGTTGTACGTCACTGCCATGATACTGTCAGTGATATCTAGCAAGCGCGGGATGAAGGCCAATAGATGATATAGATACAATTATAAGTTATTTAGTAATAAAAGTATGCAACTAGGAAAAAAGTCAATGAAATATAAAAAGCAGGTCATAATATAATTGTGTGCTAAAAATAATATCTAACAATGAAACCAAGATGCCAGAAGCGTGACTGAGTTTAACAATGTGTAGAATACGAATGATGTAGCAGGATTAGGGCTCAGAGGATATTTTTTACCCCCACGTACGTCCGAGGAAGACTTGACAATGGGGAATCTCACTTTCGAGTTCAGTATAAAGGAAAACAAGTTAATTTTCACAAGTTTCGAATAAAATTAATTATTTTATTTTTAACCTTGTTAATTATAAAATGTACAACTCGTAAACATACTAAACTAACAAGTAGCTTACAATAAGGGTAATACTGCTTGTACTAATTTAATATTCTATAGCGTATTTTTCCACGAACAGTTACTAAATCTAATAGGAACTAAATCTAAAAGGAGTGCAGATGGGAGTCAACTGCTTCTGCCTAATGTATTTTAGACAGCCCCAGAGATTTTTGATATCCCTACGTTTCGTTACAGGGATATTTCTCAAAGGAGTTGCAGTTGGGAGTCACCTGCTTCTGCCTATTATGTATTTTTATTGTATTTCTAATAAAGCTTCCTAATAATTTAAATCCACTTATGGCTCTACCGCCCTTTTAGGAAAAACAGTAAAATTAAAATTACTCTAGTTCTAAGCAGGATATCAAAAATCTAAGTACAGGCTTCATTTTTAATTTTAATTCTGCACAATTTGAGACCTCTTTCAACTCCCTACGATAAATAGTACAGATGCCATTTTAACACAACGAGTTTTATCGTTGTATTGAAGTGACGCCTCTACTATTTATCATAGGAAGTTGAAATAGGGCTCAAATTGTGCAGAATTTAAATTAGGAATGAAGCCTGTGATTGGATTTTTGATATCTTGCTTAGAACCAATAAAATTTTCATTTTAGTGATATTTCTAACCTCAAAGAGCGGTAGAACCTTAAACTTACCGACTATATAGAGAAGAAACTAACCGACGATATAAACTTTTACACCGGCTCTTACATTACCCATCACAACTCAGTACACATAACAAACTTCTTATATAAATATAACACTACAATAAAACCCATATTGACATATGGCATCGAATAATGCTGTTGTACCAAGCGCTCTAACTCCTACCGCATTCAATACCTTCAGTCTAAAATCCTCAAAAAATAACTAATGCTCCCTTTTTTGTTTCCAATCTCATCCTTCATAACGACCTAAACGTACCCTTTGTTTCTGACCTAGCCACCTCCAGGTATCAATCCTTCCACGATTCTGTATCCCATCACCCTAATCCTTAACAGTGGCGTATCCAGGGGGGGCACGTTCCATCGGCTAAAAATTCCAGGCCCGGAAAGCAATTGGACAGATTTAGTTTTGGAATCCTAATTTAATTCAATGGATCTAATTCTATCATCACAAATCCGGGCCTAGCCGGCAATCGGGCCGGTATAGTGTTTAATAGTTTTAGTTTCTCAGCAAAAATCCGGGCCACGCCCGGAAAGTTAAAACTATAACGCATACTTGGCCAGTTTTTTTTNTTAAACGAGTCAGGAATGTTTCCTTTGCTGCATAGTTACATACAATATTTTATATACTAACGGCAGAAAAATTACACTCATTATTATATTCCCTTTTTAATGTATATATAAGTTACATTAAATAGACTTATATAAGTATATATAAGTTTTGAGGTAACAAAAAAAGGGTACTACTTATTCAAAAGCAGCTCCCCCCCCCCTCTCCCAAATCTTAACTGACTTAGAATGTGCTCCCCCAGACCTAGCCGCTGGATACGCCACTGATCCTTAAGTCCAAAACCTTTCCTCTAATTCCAGTCCCGGAAATCCTCCCCGACGACTAAAATGGCAGTGGCTACGAGACTTATTAAATAAAATAAAAATTTAGATAAAATATTGTAAGCATGTTATTAAAGCGAATGCTGTCAGTGGACAGTTTCTCACATCATGACTACCATGCCAATTTAAATCAGGAACATCCTTATTACTTATAACAATGTATTATTGTAGGTGTAAAAAAAAAAACTTCCAAGACTAGAGTATTTTCTTCTTACATTAATTTAAATATTTAAAGTATAACAATATATTTTATAATAAGCATTAACTAACCTTATCGTATTGTAGTTACCAAAAAGCATTGGTACAGCATGAACAAGATGTGGATTCGTTTCTAGAATTGTTGTTGGAAAATCTCCAGCATTGTAATACCAACTTGTCGCTCTGTAATCATCCTCATATCCTTTCAACCAAAGTTTTAACAGTCTTGCATTTTTGTGGGCTACAATTATCTATAACAAAATATAACATAATAAGATCATAGATAATAGATGCATATAACGATATTGAATAAAGATTTTTTCATTGATAAATATAGTGATAGATGAATAATCAATCACAGACAGTGATATACTTGATTGATAAACGAATTAATATTAACTCAAAAATAAACCTGTTTTTAACTATTTCTTATTAAAGCTGCTCACAAGCTTAAAACGAAATATTTCCACATTTTTTAAAATAAAAAATCATTTAAAACTATTTAGAACAAGTAGAAAGGTTCTACTAATGAGTGTGGCACATAGCTTCTTTGCGTTCTATTATTGAACAAATGGTAAAAAGAGATTTGGTTCTGTTATAGTACCTATTGGAGTCACACTAAATTTTTAAGCAATTTCAAATGTACGCAGAGGGTTGCAATTAATCTGGCACCATCAGTGGTATTTTTTTAAACAAACCATCTAATTTTCGAATCAGTATTTTTGAAGTTGTATTTGTTAATATTAATAAATTTGTGCGGAAGGAATCAATGAGCCCAGACAAGGACCAAGACAATAGACTCAGTATGAAGTTAAACTCTGTTTAACAATAAAGGGATAAAAGAGAAGGAATTTACCACCAACATAGGACTAAATGGGTGTCGAAATGTGAATGAACAAATAACATTTAATTGTAAATAGTTGAATGACCTTAAGAATTCTCTTTCTATGTTCTTCTTTATCTTTTATAAGCTTAATGTAAAAACAAAAAAAAAAAAATGTTTTATTTGGTCGATTCTGGCGGAAACTCCGCAGACGATAAGCAAAAGTTGTTCTTGCCATGGAGGCAAAGGATACGAGGATCTCTTCCATCTGTAAAACTCCACACCAGTGGAAAATCGCGAGGGATTGGGGGTATGCTTGAGTGTGCTTGTTCCTAGTGGTACAAGTTATCCAGTTGCCGATTTCCACGGGAGTAGGGTCCAAGTAGTGGAAAACAATTTTCCACATGGACTCATACGGGAACAAGAGAAACCCCGGTTTTTTTCTCTCAGTCGAATAAAAAGTCTGTGCTTTCATGTAACTGACGTTCTTTTTTCTCCATCACCGGCATACAGTGATAGTTTCATCTGAAGGATAACGAGACAAGCATTGGTTCGACCGATCCGCCGGCTTTGAGACGAGTATCATATTACTAACTAGACTTCTCATCTGCCACCCTATCTGTCAGGATTTTTCTCGGGGTTTTCTCATAGGAATGGACTTTTTCGACGTTTTATTAAGAGTTAGATTGATTGAAGGTACAAGAGAAATGTATAATGAAATGGCTTACTGTATTTTCCATTCCCATTTACATATTTATACTTTTCTTGAACAATAAATGCTATAAAAAGAGACATGGGAAATAAATACTCTCGTAAAAGAAAATACATAAAAACACCTTACTATTTTAATCAAATTATCATTATTAATAATGGGAGACAGACAGAGAAAAATAGACTCCAGCGCCGGGACATATAATTTGATTATTGATATTTTAACTTTCCGTAGTATGAAGACTACCAAAAACTTAAAAATTGACTTACTATTTCAATAATTAAATCATGCATGTATTATGAAATTATAACGTAACATTTTATTATAATCATACTAATAGTCCGAATAAATATTCTTTGATTTAACTAATAGATAAGCTAATAAACTAGGTACGAGTAATTTAAAGGAATATATCTTTTCATCGCAATAATAGCTTGATTCCACGTTCTGAATAAATTTAATAATTAATAAATACTTGGGTTTATAAGCATTTACGCAGTAATGGCCATGAGAAAAATTCAGATTGCAACGTAGTATTAAATAGGAAATAAAGAAAATAATAAAATAACCGTTTACTAAAACAGGGAAATAATTGTGAAGTATTATTAGTTCACTTAATATTGTTATTAATAACAGGCAATTTTTAGAAACACGAAGTATGTATAGTAACAAAAATTGATCTTGAAACAGACTTCATCACTAAAATAAGAATATGAGATAGATAAAATATAAATCTTTGTAATCTTTTAATATTTAACCAAGTAATAACTTAAGTTCTTAGATGCCAGTATTTTCATGATATTTTCTTAATATATTTTCTCTCAACTCATGATTTTATTTTTTAAAGATCATACATATTTACAATTTAGTTCAAAATTTAAGTTAGTAGCAATCGTTTGTCATAGTGTAAATGGTAAAATAAGCATTTATAATCTAAATCCCAAAATCTTAGTGTATGGATTCATATTGGAGTATTAGGCTATCCGATGAAGACCTCAACTCAGAGGGTGCATCACCTAACTTAACACATCACGTAACTTTCACCTAAAACGCTGGTAACATCATAGGATTATCTCTGATAACAGTTAGTAGTCAAATTTATAAGATTCTTCCAGCATTGGAGGAGCCTTATGACGTAGGGTCCTATACTATTTATGTACCTATGTAAGGCGTGATCACCACCGAAAGATCCTCCGAAGAATTACACCAAAGAGTTCACCAAACAATCAAGTTAAGTAAATGCGCTAATGAAGCAAAGAACAAAAAAAAGATTATGAGAAAATAAAAATCAAAGATTATAAGAAAATAAAAAATGTATATGTAACGTCAAATAGTATAATTTTATTAAGTCAAATTAATTACAACTAGTCGGCTTACTTATTTTTATATTATATGCGGATAATTTTTTTAAATTTACCGCAATAAATCAAAGTATAAATAACTTTGAGTATATAAACGTTCTTGATTTATTTTATAATAATTAAGATTTTTATTTTATATTAATTGAGATTTATATTTTATATTAATTGAGATTTATATTTTATATTAATTAAGTTTCTTATTATTACATTAGAGATAAAATTATTCCTCGATAATGTTAATAACATTAGTAAATTAAAATATTGCAGAGAAGACAGGTCTAAAGAAATATCCATTTCACTTCATTAAAGATGTCATCACATTTTGAAATTTATTATATTTATTTATTATTTATTTTGATCAGCCTGGGGTTATTACATGATGAGGTAATTATACTTTATAGATTTGTTCTCGAGAAATAGGATTCCTTTAATTAATTGATTAAAAAGATTGTAATTTTTAATTAAATTGGATCATTTTCCGTCTTTTTTTTATTCTGTCTAATTTTGAAATACAGCTTCCACAATTTTATTTTAATTCCTATATTGATATCAATTAAACAGGATAAGAGGGAGTTTTTACATGCACGCACACACACACA
>KZ652665.1:67406-86742 GCA_001010745.2 Gerris buenoi
TATTATTTTATTTTTTTTTTTTTCTCATAAAATGATATAGATGATTTATTTTATTGATTGTTATGTTTATCAATTGTAAATGACTGTAATCAGTATGGTTGCAATTATCATATTTTGTATGTATAACTCTTGTATAGGTGCTAATAACCATGTAGTTCTGCACCTAAAATAAACAAATAAACAATATTTTTATGATTTGATAAAATGTGACAAAGATCCCCACACTGAAGGGGGCAAACGTCTAAACGTGGATCCTCTTCCTATTTAAAAAGATTAATCTAAGGATACATTTATTTTAGATACTTATGGTAGAAGAAATAATTTTAATTTTCAGAGTGTACTAGAGAAAAATACATTTTTTGCGCCCTTTAACCCAGCAGATCCTGGATAAAGCGAAATGAATTATAACAAGTGGTTTCTCGATCAGAGTTTTTAAATCTATACTTTATATTGTACCTACTATGCTATCTTTGTCATTCAATATGCTTGTTCTATTATGAATTATTTCACTTTCTTGAATTAATAATTAATTAATAAAAAATGGGGTAAAGGTTCGTTGAGCGGAGAATTAGTTAGTTGAGCGGCCACAATAAATGAGGAAAATGTCCGCAAATCATAATTTTGGTAAAATGGTACCCCAAAAATGTTGAGAAATTTTTGGAGCAATGAGAGTTGGGGGTATTGTTAGATGAATTGTTGACCAACATTCACAGATCATTTGGAAATTATTAAAACAAAGCAAATGCTCCCAATTAGCCCCAAACCAAAGAGTGCAGCCCTTTGCCCCCACCTACTCTAGGCCATGTGATGAGGGACCTGGGTGACTCAGAGGCTAGCGCGCTAGCCGTGTGATAACGCAGGTTAAGCAGCCTCGAGCAAGGTCAGCAGTTGATGGGTAAACGCTTTTGACCATAGCTCAGGGTTCGATTCCCGGACCGGGCCCCCGGTCAATGTCAACTCAGCATTGTTTAAATAAATGGAAAGCTCCTCGAAAGAGTGGCGCCACCAGGTTTCGGCCTGGAAACCATGATAATGACACTCCTGGTAGTAATACAACCGGGAGGGTAGTCATGGTTACCCACCACATCTTCACAGAGGAGTGAACATTTCGGTCCCTAACCCGGGTTGTTCGATGGGCCACCTAAGTGGCCTGAGTCTTCGGGTGTAAAAGCCCCCCGGAAAAGAAAAAAAAAAAGAGAAAAAAAGGCCATTTGACTAAATCATAAAATATATTATATGGACATATATATAAATATGGACTTTAATATAAATTCTTCTTAAGAAGTAAAATATTTATTTGAAAATCCATAAATATTCAATAATATGCACTTACGCCGGAAACCGGAAATATGCAATTATATCCCCAATATATACGAGAAATTTGAATTTTAAGAGGCCTAGTTCTTTTCAAATATCCTAATTCAATAATTAATTAATTTTCACTAAGGGCAATAAAAAAAATTCTAATACCTTCTCTAGGAGGATTATAGTTAAGGATTATTACTTTAATTTAAAGTCTGTTACATTGTTTTTAGATTATCTGCTGTGGGACAGCAGAAGCCGGTCAATTATTTCAATTACAATTTTTTTAGTGAAGACGTTTGATTTTTTAACTATACTTACATGATGATTCACTATCGCACAACACAGTCGAGGATCTTAAGTGTTTATATTATCAAGACTTCAACAACTGTTTTATAAAAATCATAATTTTATAAGAATCCCAATTTTTTTTTTTTTTATATTTTTATAGTTTTTTACTATGAATGATTACAATTTTGGTTCATTTTATAACAACTACAATGAAACATTTAAAGCAAGCTATGGTTACTCAAGTGGACTTTCCAATGATTAGTTTTATCAAAATAAAAATAATCAAGTGTTATCTAAAATTATGGTGTTCTGGTATAAGAATGCTTGTTAGATAATTTTAAAAGTTGTACTCTTTTGCAGATAAAAAAAAGTTAAAATACATGAATAAAGCAATTTAATTATTGAATGAAGCAATTTAAAATTACTTCATTACTTCCCCGTTTGATAGGAGATATTATGATAGTTGTAATAATTAATGTTGCAATCAGGAATAATTAAGGAAGTAATGCAAGTAATTAATACGTTTTACCAATTTTATTTTTAGACTATTATATAATATTTGGGAATATACTTTTATTGTTTGATTCAGAAATATCAAAATTTTAATTCTATAAATTGTATATTTACCATACCATTTATAAAATTTTTAGTTTAGTGGTTATTAGTGCCGCACAGTTTTGTAAAAAGATAAAATATATATATANTATATATATATATAACTATATATATATATATATATATATATTTATATAGAGAGAGAGAGAGAGAGAGAGAGAGAGAGAGACACACAATTAAATTTTGTGCACTCTTGACAAGAAACGAATCAAATATGCCCAGAAACAAAGGGGGGATAAATTAAACAAATTTAGTTAAAACCACTATTATTTATCACTTATGCTAACGACACATCTATTTATGTATTTTAAATAACAGCTCTTTTCCTGCTTGGTAATAGGAAAAGCCCCACTAATTCCTAGCATTAGCCCCGCTTGGGTGAAGTTTATAATAATCTGCGATGAAAACATTAACTACACAATAAGACATAACTATCTTGACTTAATCATAACCAATTGAAGGCAATATCTTCATATCTATAATTTATTATTATCTCTAAACAAATATAACTATCTATACTTGAGTACAAACTGCTAAATTATTTACAATCCATTCTAATAATAGATTTTACAAATTAATTAAATGTTTGCACACGTAAACTGCCTAATCTTAAAATCTACATGACTTTTGGCTTATTCACAAACATTCATCAGAAAATACACGAATGAATCATTCTATCTATAGTCTTTGTTTGAAAATCATAAAATTGTGTTAGCATATCATGATCATGACTATAATATAGATTTAATCTCAACCTATTGCAGAGTAAACATCTGTTTTATCTATTGCCTTAATATCCATAGTCTATTGCCTTAATATCCTTAGTCTATTGCCTTAATATCCTTAGTCTATTGCCTTAGTATCCTTAGTCTATTGCCTTAATATCCTTAGTCTATGGCCTTAATATCCTTAGTATATTGCCTTAATATCCTTAGTCTATTGCCTTAATATCCTTAGTCTATTGCCTTAATAAATATATTTATTTGAATCTATTAAAAAAAATATTAAGTAGCCTCAGCTAGACATGATGTATACTCTATTCTTTCTAAAGGAAATATATCACTTTGGAGATAAATTATTAGTAAAAGCTATTAATAATGATTGTCGAATGAAACTTACCTGAGAGTTTTTCCAATTGATTTTTTAACTATATCCCAATATTTTCCTTTAAGTAAAAAATCAGTATGAATAAATATAAAATCCGGTTTTTGATTTTTAGCTGCAGCTAAAATACAAACGGCTTCGACAAAATCCAATTCTGCTTTCCCGAGATGAATAAAATGTATGTAATTCGGAACTATAAAAATATCACTTCCAACTGTATTATTGAAATTATCAAAAATATCAGGTACGTTTTGAAAAGATTTGTAACTTATGAATTTAAAACTATTATAATTCGAATTATTGTCATATGGATTTGAATTTGATATTGTTAGATAAATACAGATCAATATTGAAATTCCTATAAGTGTGTATAAAGATATATGTAAATATGATGAATTCCACATTATCATTAATGATTTAATTCACTGATTAGCTCACCACAAAAAAAAAAAAAAAAAAAAAAAAAAAATTCTTTAACTTATAACAAATTTGTGAAATTATCATCGGACATAACTGAAATATTATAATTAAATGTGTCCTTTTATTTTAGCATAATAAATCATTTATCTTCAAACATAAACATGTCCAAGCGGCTTTTAAATATAAACATGACTACGAGACTTTGCTTCTAAATTTATAAATTAAAAATATGTGTAAATTACTTGAAAACCAGCTTATGATATCGAAATGGTTCAAATGCATTTAAGCTATTCGCAAGTCCCTGGTGTCAGCGAACGAAGCGAGCAAATGGCGATTAATTTGCTAAAAAGCAATAATAATCAGAAAATTGTTTCTAGATATCAGCATTGACTGATATTCTATTCTTTATACATAATGAATATTTAAGAATTACTTATAAATTTATCAGGACATTCAAATATTTGATTTATACGTTTTTCAAAGCTATCTTATTATTGTTTATTAACACAACAAAATTAATCATAAACTTTATGATTAAAATTAATTAAATAACTTAATAAATTAGAAAATTTAAAAACCTTAAAGCTTACAAATAGTTACTATTCCCATTATATTTTTAGTTCACAAAAATAATAAAACTGAACTGAAAATAATAAAACTATAAGTTATTTACATTATTACAAACAATAATACGAAGTCAAAAACACAACTGTATATAAACACATAGCACATTCACTTTAACCAATAAAACTAAAATAGTTAAATATTTCGATTGTTACAAACTAATTTTAGGATTTACATATTTCAACTACTTTTTATCAAATGTAAAAGATTTTAGTTTACAAAACTAAATAAAATACCGATTAAATCACAGTATTAACTATTAAGAATTCACTAATAATCAATTATCTAGCTAATAAGATGCAACGACATATTATATAACCAGGTATTGAATAAAGAAGCATAATGGGTGGGATATAAGTAATCTATCTTGGAAGTGACAGGGTATCAATAATCACGTGTTGCGGGGAGGGATCACAGGCTATATATCACTGTCAGTGCAATAAAGATAGAGGTGGAATCTCGTTTCAAATCGTCTTCCCTTTTTATTTCATATTTTGTAAGGTTTTCTCAGTATAATTTAGGTTATACTTGTATTATAATTATTGAATAGAGCTTAAAAGATAACACATTATTAGCTTATTGACATAAATCATTAGCTTGTGATTAAAATATAATCCTTTGGTTGAGAATGGTTTTATGAAGGCTTAATTCAGTCCATTCTCATTTCATACGAATGTATTCACTCAAAATTCCAGTCTTAAAAATATGGCTTCCTATTGACTTTTTTTTAATTATGTAAATTGCACGCACTTCTGCTACACACAAAATGTTCAGCATTATGTTCTGGAAGGGCATTTATAGCCATTATCGAACCCTGAAAACCGCAACTTTCTATCTATCATGGTTCCGGAGATATTTTGCTGTTCCATATTAGCTGGGACACCATGTATAGTGTATATACCTACATAATATATTTATATATATATGAGTGTGAGAGGATGTGTGTAATAATTTTATTTTAAATTATATTGATTATTTTCTAACTTTATAACTGATATGATAATTTTTTTTTTTTTTAATCTTTTTTTATGCAAAACGTGCATTTACAAACATGAAAACATTTTGCAAAAAAAAAAAAAAAAAAATATGCAATATCATAGGTTTAATTAACGCTATCGGCAGCTAAATTCATTTGACCTTGTACACTATCATAGTTGATTAAAATGATTTTTTTTTAAACTACTAATCAAAGAAAAAATAATGCCCGTTGTCAGCACCATAGGAAATGAGTATATCATTTGTTAAAATTAATTGCATTAATTGCAATTGAAAGTAAAAATATATCATTTTAAAAATGCCACTTCAGTTGCGTGACAAGCTTGACAGCAAAATAAAAAAAATATAAAATAAAATAAAAATTCTTGACTAAAGTATCAAAAGAGAAGTCCAGCCTTTAAAACTAACTCAAGAAGCCTTACAACAACTCGAACTTTCCAAGAACCTCAAAAGGAAAAATTATAGTAACTAAAAATGCAAGAAAACAGTGACGGAACGGAAAAAAATCAAGATATAGAAATGGAAAATATAAGATCACGACCAATACCACCACAGCCAATTGAAGAAAATTTATTCAAAAACACTGACATTGGACCTTACCATGTAATAATTGAAAATAGAAATTTAATTAATGGAAGAAAAGGCTTGTCACGTTTGCACCCCATGACAATGGGTAGATTAATACATGGTAAACTTGGTTTTATTTCTAAGGATATACATAAAATAACAAAAATAGGAATCGACAAATTAAAAATCACATTCAATACATACATAAACGCAAATAAATTATTAAACCATACAGAACTAAACAAAGATTATAAAATTTATATACCTCGATCAATTTTATTTAAAAAAGGTATTGTACGGGGAATTGAACATTCTCTGTCAGAAAACGAAATTTTAAATAATATGGAATTTCATAATATGCCAAATATTAAATTAACTCATGTTAAACGAATAAATCGAAAAATTATTGAAAATAACGAAACAAAATACATACCCACTCAATCCGTTATAATTACAATCCGAGGCCAAATTTTACCAACCCATGCTTTCTTACACTTTGTACGGTGTCCTGTCGAAACGTTTATACCGCGAGTTATTCAATGTAAAAAATGTTTACGATACGGACATAATGAAATTGATTGTAAAGGATCAGCCCGCTGTGAAACATGCGGGTTGAACCCTAACACACACGGTCTTGATCAAAACAATATAATCAAACCTTGCCCAATTAAAGAAAAACCAATATGTCTTTATTGTAAACAAGGACATAAAACAACTAGTACAAATCAATGTCCAGAATTTAAATCCCAACAATCGATAAAAGAAATTATGGTAAAAAACAATATATCTTTCGGTGAAGCAAAATCAAAAATAGCTAATACAAACTCCTATTCAACCACGGTACAACAAACGATATCTCAACCTATACCAACATCTCATAAAACCGAATCCCGAAAATTTCAAAATCAAACTATAATATCAACCCCTTCGGTAGCACCAAAGCGACAACGATTAAATCACGTACAACCAAATAAAGAATTTTATTATCAAAAACTTATCACTCCAAAACAAACACCCGGGGGACTGATTCAGTCTAACCCTCATAAACCAACACAACAAACATCAAATAATAATGAAACACTACATAATGATCTCGATAAAAATCTCATCAACCTCATCACAGAAATTACTAAAATAATAATAAAAGAACTAAACGCGGAAAAAAATATTCAAATCGACGATACAATCATAAAAAATATACTTTCAAAAATAAATTTCCCATAATATGGATCGACTTCGTGACATTCCAAAACCAAACTATAGTGTATTGAATGTGAATGCTCGTGAGTTTAACTTACGAAAATTTAAAATATTACAATGGAACATTAGATCAATAAATAATAAAAAAGATGAACTCGAACACCTCTTATATTCATCTAAAATTGACATAGCCTGCCTCTCTGAGACTTGGTTTAAACCTGAAACAAATGTTACATTTAAAGGTTATAATATAACAAGATTAGACAGGCAAGATGATAGAAGAGGTGGGGGAGTCGCTATAATGATTAAATCCAACATACAATACACAGTACTTAACAATCTTCCCCCGATCGGAACCGATCATATTGGCATTCAAATAAAATATAAAAACACAACATTAAATATTATATCAATATATAACCCTCCAATGATTCAAATTCTCTCTAACAAATGGCATGATCTAATAAAAGCAATTAAACCAACATACCTTCTAATTGGAGATTTTAATAGCCATCACGAAGCCTGGGGAAGTAGTATTACTAACTTTAAAGGACAAAATTTATTAAAAGCAATTGATCAAAATAACGCGATAATCTTAAATAAATATACACCAACACTCATTCCTAAAATAAATCAAAAAACACAATCTGTTATAGACCTTACAATAGCATCTAATGACATTGCAACTGACTTTGAATGGAACATTTTAAAAGATCCACAAGGTTCGAACCACTATCCGATAATAATTGAAACAAATTCCTCTCACATAGTAAAAATATATCGATACCCAACAAGACGTTGGGATGTTAATAAAGCAGATTGGACGAAATATCAGGATAACATGGAAATACTAACACAAAACAGACTAACAAACCATACACCACTAACATACAATAACTTCATAGACGATATAAACTCAGCATCTAATGATTCAATTCCGGAAATTAAAAAAAGAAAAATTACATCAACTCCTTATCCCAATCTTATTCATTGGTGGGATATAACCTGCGAACAATCAAAATATGAAAGATACAACGCCTATCAAAATTTTAACACCCATCCAAATTTAACAAATTTTATTAATTTCAAACGTAAACACACAAAATTTAGACGATTAATTAAACTTAAAAAAAGAAATAGTTGGAAACAATATTGTGAAAATTTAAACTTTTCAAAAAATACACCATCCAATGTTTGGAAGTCATTTAAAAAATTAAATAAAAATCCATCAAATGAAATACAAATAAATCCAGGAACCTGGCTAGAGGAATTTATGGATAAATTAGCCCCCCCATCAGTAACAAACATAATCCCAAAACCTTTAAATAATAACAATACTCATATACTAACCAAACCTTTTACATTATCCGAATTTAAAACAGCTATTAAACACAGCAATACTTCTCCTGGACACGATAATATTCACTATGACATGATATACCACTTACCCCCGATTTCAAAAAACACACTTTTAGAAATATTTAATAACATTTGGCAAACACAAAAAATTCCTGAATCATGGCAAACATTTATAATAATTCCCATTAAAAAACCAGGAAAAACAGCCGATTTAGCTTCAAATTATCGTCCAATTTCATTATCATCATGTATGTTAAAAACTTTTGAAAGATTAATTAAAAATAGATTGGAATGGTGGTTAGAGTCGAACGAAAAACTTGCAAAATCGCAAAAAGGATTTAGAAAAAATAAATCAGTTTCAGAAAGCCAAAGTCAACTTGTAACAGACATACACAGCGCATTCACACAAAAAAAGTCAGTATTAACACTACTTCTAGACATTACACAAGCATACGACAATGTTGACCTTAATATATTACATCATAAATTAATACAAATGAACATACCACAACAAACTGCAAATTTTATTATAAAATTAATAACAAATAGAACACTACTTTTTCGAGTAAACGGAGAAATAGTAGGCAGTAGAATTACTAGAAAAGGTATCCCACAGGGGGCTATTTTAAGCCCCCTATTATACATAATACACACTTCAGACCTAGAAACCACAATACCACATCCTGTAAAAATACTCCAATTTGCCGATGATGTATTAATATACTCAATCAGTAAAAAAATTGATGACATGGTAAATGATCTTAGTCAAGCATTACAAGCAATTCAAGACTGGACTAGAAATACTGGACTAGAACTATCCCATGAAAAATCAGAATGTTGTATTTTCACTAGAAAAAATAATCTCCACCTAGAAAATTATATCAATTTTGGAAATGTACAAATAAAACGAAAAACAGTTATCAGATTTCTTGGTCTCTTCCTCGATCAAAAACTAACATGGAAAGAACATATCAAGAATATTACCTTAAAATGTGAAAAATACCTGAACATAATGAAAATGACCTGCAACAAATCATGGGGAAGTGATCCAAAAACCATGATTACATTTTATAGGGCAACAATAAGATCATGCTTAGACTTCGCATCTCCTTTTTACGGTAACGCAAAAAAATACCTGCTCACAAAACTCGACCGCATTCAATACAGGGCCTTAAGATTATCTATGGGATATTTAAAATCAACACCAATAGTCATAATCTTAACTGAAATTTGCGAACAACCTTTAGACCTACGACGACAACATCTATCTGACAAACTACTATTAAAATTATACACTCAAAATTCTAACATATTCACATCGGTAATAGAACTATCAAATAAAATAAACAGAGTACACAGATACTGGCGGCACAAACATGCACCCTTACTAAACAATAGCTACAATAATCTATCACCTTACTTAAATCAAAATGTATACCAAAACAAATGGTTACCAATTCATCAAATTAATTATGAAAACCTATATCAAAATCCAAGTATATTTATACCCAAACTTACTTACCCTTACAATAATATTACATTTGAAGATCAACTCACTAAATTACATCCACAAAAAACTTACACTATATTTACAGACGGATCAAAACAACAAAATTTAACAGGATATTCTTATTATGACCCCCAATTAAAACGAGGCATCGGCTACTCATGCCTTCAACATGCTAGCATATATACATTAGAAAGTTTAGCGATTTTACAAGCACTCGAATACATTAACACACTACAAAATAACTATAACAAATACACAATAGCGTGTGACAACCAGGGCGTTCTTAAAAAACTTGACAACATTTCATACACTACACACTTGGATCACATCTTCATGAATATTTTAAACAATATAGCAGAAATAAGAAGAAACAATAAAGAAATAGACTTTATATGGGTCAAATCACATCAAGGAATTGAAGGAAACGAGGAAGCAGACAAACTTGCCAAAACCCCTACACAAGAATCTGATAAAAAAATACCAACAAGAGACCTCATAACAATATCCAAAAAGAATATGTTTGAAAAATTTAATATAAAACTACAAGAAGAACCAGAAAAAGCAAGAAATTTCAAATCAATAGTAAAAAAAATTCCAGTTAAACCATGGTTTTGGAAAACAAAACTACCTCGTACAGATATAATCAAAATTAATAGATTAAGAAGTAACCATGCACGATGCATTCAATACAACTATATGATAGGACTGAGTGATTCACCAATATGTTATACATGCCCAGATAAAGAAGAAAATGTAACTCACATCCTATTGGAATGTCCGAAATATAAATCAGAACGAATTAAATTATACCAAGAACTTAAAATCCAAGAAATCCAAGATAAAAATGAAAAAATCAAGATCATCCTATTCTCAAATTTAAAAAATATTAAACTCACACTAAAATTCGTAAAAGAAATAAATTACTCCCCTTAGCCTAAAATTGAAAAATCTGGAGTCCACTCCTCATAACAGAAACCCACACTCGAAATAAAATTAAAAAAAATAAATAAATAAAAATTAATTAGGAAAAACATAGGAAGAATTTTGGAAGGACTCGGGTCCACCCAACCTAATTGAGGTTTTCTGTGGTTTCCCTCAATTTAATAGGCAAATGCCAGGTTGGTTCCCGATTAAGCCAGTCCACAGACTGCCTATGATACCCATTTATACACCTGCAAACTATCCCAACAAAAATCCAAAAAAAAAAATTCCCATTTAAAAAAGTAAACAAAATAATAATAATAAAATATTTACTCCGAAATTATCCAATATTCCCCTTCCACAAAAGTATTTCAAAAGCTCCAATCCTTTACAAAATATCAAAAAAAATTATGAAAGGCACAAACTATCCTCCCTCAAAAAACATTATGGCTCCGGTATACACAACATTTTTTTTGTAACTTATGCCAATAAAGAACTTGTTTAAAAAAAAAAAAAAAAAATGCCACTTTTATTGTAGATGCGACCTACTAATTCCGTTCATTGTTTGATCTATGTATATCAAATATCAAAATATGGATGAGCCTGTAAATTTAATGCACATAATAGGTAGACATGTTGACTTTTATATAATATTAAGATAATATGATGGTTATACAACACCAGCGGTCTCATATAATTTTAACTTTAAAAACATATTTCTTGTTTTTGCCCACTAACCTCCGTTCTTAGTAACACGCATACTGTGAAATATGCCTCATTATTTTCATTTTATACTCCCGTGGCAAGGGAAGCTATGTGCCTCACTAATTGTTATTTTTTTATGGGTGCAATTTAATTAGGCATATCTTAACAATATTCTAGGAATAATAATAATTCATATCCGTATTCATTACTTTTATCCACCGTATCCCTGTGCACCAAAATTTAAACTTCGAAAATTCATGAAGACAGTGATTTTCCCCTTTCTTTGAAGGTCAAGTGTGCAAAGTTTTATCGAGATCGGACTAAAATTCTAGATTTGTGTAAAGAACACACACACACGTTGACTTTTATATAGATATTTATGGGTCCTTGTCTATATGGTTTTACCTGATTATGTATACACCAATAAAATGTATCATGCGTCGCATAAAATTGACATACCTTCTCAACTTCACTTAACTCCGCTTCTGGTGGCCGCTCGGACTTATAGTTTCGTTACTGTGTCTGACTGTCACTCAGTAAACTGTGTCCGTCTATCTGAAATTTTCTTGACGTGCACACAGAAAGAATGTAGCGAACTCAATTTTTTTTGGATATATGTATATAGTTTACATTACAGAGATAAGAGATCGCAGGAGGGATGTTGATAAAACATTATCGTCTAGTCTCACCGATTATACCTTCGTGATTTTGGTGTCTCATTTTTATTTCAGACCTATCTACATTCTCGCCGTATTAAATTTACTGTATGTATGCAAATCTCTTTGTGTTAAGCGGTTTTTATTTCGTGAAGAAGAAGTACTTATGTATGAGAACACCTAGTATTTTATCGAGACCACAGTATTTTCGTGTTAACCGATTTTTCATAATATTATGCGTTTTCGTGCTAACCGTATTTCACTGTAAGTGCAATCTCCTTCTTTAGGCGTGTTGATATTCGTAATGTTTATTCGAAGAAAACAGTTAACTAAATATTTGATGAGCTATCTAGTCGAATTTATGTAACTTGGACTTATCAGGATTTAAAGCATATTCAGTGATATTAAGATTATCCTCCCCCCCCCCCCTTCCACTGATAACGTAGATTTGAAACGAACCAGAGTCTTTCACACATTATTGACCTAAAAACCCCTTCCGGATTATCAAGTATTTTTTTTTAGTTTATTGTATTTCCTATAGGTCTATTTAACACATTTATCATTTTTTACAGGGTAAACACACCAAAGCCACTTGAAATTGATAAGCCTTATCTTAATCTCTGGGATCTTATTATGAAATGCCCATATGGAAAATATTCTTTACCTAAGAAGATACTAGGAAGTGTTGTTGTTATAATAAAAGTTTTGAATACAAAATAAATACTGTATATTTTTAAAATACAAAATTTATCGGAGATTAGTTTAAAAATTCTATATAGTATTTGTCTTATAAATGAATAATTGTTAGATTTAAGACAGAGATTACGTCTCGAGTGTGTTGTTCATCGGATACACATCATACACCATCTCCCTAAAAGTGACTGGATATTTATTTATATTGAACTCGTCGAAAGTAACCGGGTAAGTTGCAACTGATGATATATTATGCAATATGTACTGATGATGAATGAGAAGATGGATTGCGTAATGCGTTCGCCATTCAGGCCACATCTGCATGTAGAGTTTCGTAGTTATGTGGTGATTTGCAAGTAGGATTTTCTCTCGATGAATTAATTCCGGTTGTTTTTCAAGAATTTCTTTCGTAGGTTTGATTCCGGCGTTGTAGTACCATTTTGAAGAATTATACTCCTTGTAAGATTCTAGCCATTTTTTTAGGAATCTCGCATTTTTATTAGCTATAATTACTTGATTAGCGAGTCCTGCTTTCTCCATCCATCCTAATGCCATTTCAAAGCGTCTGAATTCGTCTAGACTTCTCACTATATAAGAATCGTTATCGAGAAAAATCCCACCGTATTTCATCAAAATCCTCAATCTTGTCACATCTCCGCCATGAAACTTTCTCCAACCGGGGTTTAAAGTCTGTCCGTAAACTTCAGTCGGTACTACTACGAAATTAATGACCAATTTATCTTTGAAACCAGGTGTATCTAACAACACTCCCCAATACTTGCCTCGAAACATACTTACATCGGTATGTATATATATCTTATCCGGATTTTGATGTTTCAATGCGGCCAACATACAAACGGCGTCGACGAAAGTCACATTTTCCAAACCGAATCTTAAAAAGTGAATAATATTCGGAACTAGAAAGCAACCGCTTCTCGTGCCCGTTTCGTTATTAAAATTATCGAAATTATCCGTGTTACATTCGTCTAAAATATTATTTTGTACTAACACCACCGGTACATTATAAGTAATTGTAAATGCTTGCATATAAAGTAGTACGAATACCAAAATTAAAAGGACCACGAATAACGAAGTTAATAATTTCCTGGTCGCAATCATGACACAATAAATTCATTCCACAGAATTAGCTATAATACATTTATCACAATTTTTCAATTTTCTCAACAACACAATTATAATTTGTTTTCTTATTATTATCTCACAGCACTATTATATATTATTATAATAATTATTTTCATTAATGAAGTATTCAGAAAACTATGTATATATAATTATAATTAATGTTTAATGTTGAGTTGTCTTATTTTTTAAATTTATTTTAATCCAAAAGTTTTCACTAATTATCTGGTTACTTTAATATTTATTATACTTTAATTATGGTTTATTTATTATTTATATTATATATAACTATTATTTTAAATTTAATTGCAATAATGATTTAGTAATTTTATTTTATTTATTGCGAATTACAATATACGAATTCAAAAAAATGTTCATTAAAAATCCGATGTAACTAATGCATCAATGTTGAGTTTTGAAGGATAACTGGCTTCACAAGCTCAAACCTTAGGTAACTCGCGTTTTATCAATGTTGACACTAAATAAATTTAGTAACTGATAAGAAACTATTGCTTTGTTTGTTTTACCTGCTATCGTTATGTTGAAAATAAAATGTTACAATATATATTTTATCACCACACTAAAACACACGCACACACCTACATCAACTTGTGCACGTGGCTTAAAAGGAAATTTGTCATTAATTATTCAGTTAAATTTCTTAAATCTTTATTGTTAGTGAGAAAAAAATGTTTAGAATAGTTACTTAAGAAATTTATATGAATAGAATAAAAATATAAATACATATAATATAATATAACAACTACAATAAATACATATATATCATTCAGAAGTGTTTTTTTATTTATTTATTTTTTTTTTTACTTTCCGATTATAAAATCAATAAGGAAAGGAAGTGGTAGACCATTTTACCTATATTGTTGAATCATAAGTGAGAAACAAGCCTCTAAAACACACGCACACACCTACATCAACTTGTGCACGTGGCTTAAAAGGAAATTTGTCATTAATTATTCAGTTAAATTTCTTAAATCTTTATTGTTAGTGAGAAAAAAATGTTTAGAATAGTTACTTAAGAAATTTATATGAATAGAATAAAAATATAAATACATATAATATAATATAACAACTACAATAAATACATATATATCATTCAGAAGTGTTTTTTTATTTATTTATTTTTTTTTTTACTTTCCGATTATAAAATCAATAAGGAAAGGAAGTGGTAGACCATTTTACCTATATTGTTGAATCATAAGTGAGAAACAAGCCTCTCCTCTTTGATGCTATTCATAGGTATTTAATATGACCAGATATGTCAGGGTTGAGAAGTTGAGACAATTGAGGTTGAAATAGCACGTTGAACCCTAGACTACGTTTACTCCAAAAGGATTCATACTAAACTGTTTGATAGCACCATTACTTAAAGATAAGGCTACGGCCACAACAGAGCTACCTCAGTCGAGCCTAGTGGCTTGGTGAGTCGCTAGGCGTGTAATCCATGTGATCAAATCGTTTAGAAAATTTGAGACCGGCCACACCACGCGCTTGGTTATCTAGGTGAGTTACTTAGCGGCTCGCGAGACGAAGAGTCCTTCCTATTTTACCTGGTGACTATACTAACTATACAAAATAATAACTATACTCCCAAGACCAACCCTCTCCAGTTTATTCAAAATTCTATTTACATTAGAAATCTCTCCGAAAAAAATCAAGAAAACTCTTCAATCACCTGAGACAAAAATTCATTTTAAACCTTCAAAACCAGTTTAAAAACTTTTCAGTAAACTTAAATGCCCTATACCTATCAATATGAAAACTAGTATTATTCATCAAATTGACTGTTCTGATTGTAATTCGCCATATGTTGGGCAGACTTTCCAATACCATCATAAAAGAATTTACCAACATAAATATAGTTTGAAACCCAACTGTCCCAATCCCACTACTTTAACTAATCATAACTCCAATACTCAACATAATTTTGACTTTAACTTTAAGATTTATGCCAAAGAACCAAACAAGGTCAAACGTAATATCTTTGAAATTAACTACATTTTTAAAACTCCCAATACCATGAATTTCAAAACTGACACCAAAAATGTAAGTAACATTGTATCATATATCTGAGTACTTTTTCATCATTGTATTCCTAGCTGTTGTTAGTATTTTAAGTAAATCTTTTTCCGCTAATCTGCCCACCTGACATATCTTGCCCTTTCCCAGTTTCTGGATTTTCATCCACACTTCCATCCATTCGTAGAGTCAACCTTGACTTTTTGTATTATTTTATTTTTATTTTGTTTCTTGCTCTGCTAATAAATTAGGCGAAACATTAGCATAAACTTTCTCGCTGTATTTTATTTGACAGCTTCTCACTAACATACCCTTTCATTATACTTGAACTGTCACGAACCACCTCTATTATAGTGCATAAGGAGGTAAGATGTTGAGTTTTAATACCCTACAGACCTTATTAATTGACCGAGTGGAGCGAGGTCTACGTTCTAACTTTTCAACTCTAGACTAGACCTCTTGGAATGTCGTCTATGAATGTTTCTTACGCAGTCACGACTGATCGCATTGTTATATTGTCTTCAAATGTGGCTTAGACGTTTATTTATTAAAAAAATGGTGTGTCGATTTTCTTTTTAAATTTGGCATGGATGTTTCTTGAAGTCAATGAAATGGATGTATGTGGTTTTTGTTGGTTTTTATTTGTTTATAAATGTCTTCGATGCGAGGTTTA
Source organism: Gerris buenoi (assembly GCA_001010745.2). Taxonomy (NCBI): domain Eukaryota; kingdom Metazoa; phylum Arthropoda; class Insecta; order Hemiptera; family Gerridae; genus Gerris; species Gerris buenoi. Next base: position 84,220 of record KZ652665.1, read on the forward strand.
CTGATCATAGAACTAAATAACTATAATAGTATACAAACAAATAGAGTTGTTACACTAGATAAAAATTTAATTTGGTTTTTCCTAGGAAGTTCAAAATAAAGGCTTTTGTTCAACTTCTAGACGAATAAAAATCAAACTTACTAATGTATAATTAGAGTTAAATAATAATATCACTGATTATTAGAGTGCATTAATAATTTATTTTCCACCCTGATAAAGGAAATAAATTATTCCGAATCACCGGATAAGTAATTTTCAGTGTATTTCCGTCTAATTCACACTATCCTTATATATTGTCAAATTAATAATTAATATCGTATAAGAGCAATCTTGATATGGCTTTGCACTGTGTCTACTTTGCGTAGAGCACTAAGTAGAGAATATACCTGATACAGGTTGAATTCAGTAAAACCACAATACATTGGGTAAATAATGTAGCAAGGATCGAATATATTGGTAACTAGGGTAAAGAGCGTTCCATTACTAACCGGTAGGGGAAGAAACACTCCCAAAGCTGCATCTGTGAGCACTTGAACAACTAAACTATACGAGTTTATTATTGTCATCGTGTTGTTGCTCTCTATTGGTTTAAAGCCCGTTGAGACCTTAGCCTTACTTTCATCCAAACATACTGCAAGTATTACAGCGCTATCAGAGTAACACCTCCCTTTTCATCCAAGCACTTGCATCAGCATTAATATCTAATGTAGGCAATACCCTCGACGTACCACCTCTCTCGTTTTAACTTTATCCAAAACCCTATAAGAGGCTCACTCTGAAACGGCTCAACCGAATAATTTACTAAACAAAGGTTATAAACTATAACCTCCTTTAAACCCACATCATTTCAAGGATATTTCCAAGCGGAGTTTATACCAACCCCAATATAATATGGTTTACGACAATTTAATGTAATTTTCCCAGGATAGTTTATCGTTTCAATTCTAATTTATGAAGACCGAGTTGGAAATCGATACTTCAGGGATTAAATTTCGTAGGAGCTCCTTACTATTTTACTTAGTATGGACATTTTGATACTAATACTTTATGCTTCGATAACAGAACATGTTTTTATGTTGCTATAAAAGTTAGAATTGACATTAAAAATATATAAAAATTTAATATACAAAGTTGTTTTCTACAGGATGATCTAATTTCTCATGTATAGTTTCATCTTTTAATATGTAAAATTTATAAAAAAATACTTTACATCCTCACATTGAAGATGAACACTATTGGTTGAAAACTGGCTTTGTAAATACAGTTAGTTTTAGTCGTTTTCCTCTCTAGTCTTCAGTATAGAGGGAACAATTCAAGATTTGAAAATCACTCAGGGCGCAATTTTACATACTATATTTTTTAGGTACTTAATAACTTCTCAACCTTTAGTCCAGAGGTGGCACATTAAGCCCAGGCTCAAATTGAGACGCAGTGCTGAGCAGCATCGTTTTTTGAACTGCAGAAATACATGAATTGAGACGCCAGATCCACTTGCGTTTGGTAAGCCATGTGTGACATATTACTGCCCTGCGTCGCAATGTACGCCTAGGTTAAAAATCCATTTGGCACCCCGGGGCATCGAGTTGGATTGCCGACCGCTGGTATAATGCTATCTAGAATAGACCTACGAATCTTATATCAATTTACCCATGCCACCGTCTTTCGGTTGATAATGTTATTACGTAAAACATTTCAATAAATCTATCTAATCCAATATTGTACTCAAAATCCGACACAACCTCACATCTTTGTCAGCTGGTTCCCGTAATTTTTCAAGAGGGTTGCCATTTGTGTTGTCTACTTTGATAAAAAAAAGTTTGGGACCATCGAAGATAACTTGGATGTTCACGTTGACATTGGTACCTGTTAACTCGATCCAAGACGCATCAAAGTAGTGTCAAAACTGACTGTGGTTTTGTAAAAGACTACAGACACGCACTTTTGTTAATAACATTTTATTTATTGGGTATTATTGGCAAATTTAAGCAGCTATTAAACCGTGTAAGTGCAATCTTCATTTTTGTACTTCTAAACCACTTATTTCCCATTAAATAAACGTCACAAAAAATACAATGATCGTATATTTGTTATATATAAATCTTACAATATAGTGTGTATATTATGATGTGTGTATAATCTAATTTTAGGCTTTCTACAGGTAAAAGAAAGAAGGGACATCAATTATCTTTGTTAAATATTAGTTTATTTTTTGTTTTTTTCTGTAATTTAAATATACAGTGTTTATGCCTCTAAAAAAAAGTAAAACAAAATAAAATAAAATGATAACAAACTCAAAACCAATATACACTATTGAATAACAATATGTATGTAGAAATAAATAAACAAACAAAAGAGGCCTTCGTTATTTTATGGATGGTACAATTCAAACATAACATTTACATTTTATTTTTCCACACCTAATTTGTAAAAGAAACGTTTTTATAAAATATTTATTTTACACAAAACAGATTTCGCTTATCATTATTTCCATCGAGGTTTTAACATTTTTTTTTTTTTTTTTTT
>KZ652665.1:87252-144784 GCA_001010745.2 Gerris buenoi
TAGTAGTAGTAGTAGTAGTCTAGTACTTCCTACTAGAACGGGTAGGACGAACCACTTGTTCGAACCTTGCAACTAGGCCATCACTTAGGCCCTTTTTACGCCCCGGGGTAGAGAGTTCCAGCCACTTCACAAATCATACCCCTGTACATTGTACCGCCGAAGCGAGTATGATGTGATCAATAGTGAGCCATATAAATCAGAGCGTCACGCCGAGGAATCAATATCGTTCCACTGATGATTCAGAGATGGCCGAGCAGACGTGGTTTTACCCATACGCCCCGTGTTGTTGTTATAATAAGTAGTCTATTTTGAAATAGTTAAGTGGCTTTTACTAGAGATTAGTTAACTTAAATGAAAAAGAACGTAAAAAAGAACGGGTTTGCTAAATTGGGATGACACGAGTTTCCAGTATTGAACGGTCTTTCTTTTTCTTTCCCCATTCATAGTTCCTCGAGAACCGGATCTAAAATAATCAGGTCACAAATGAACGTTCTTGACAAACGAAAATATACAAATAGAAAAGTCCTTATTATTCGGGTTTTGATAAAACTGTTATCAATGCAACAGAAGAACTAGAACGAATGGAAAAGAGCCATAAATTGAGGTATTGGTAGAAAAAAAGGAGACTACAGTCTATAAGATTAGAGTTGGCACAATCGAAGGTGGGAAACATCAAACGTGGAGGTAGTTTTGGGGTTATAAAAAGGGAAAATCGGTGTTTCCATGTTGTATTTTTTTTTTGTGGAACAGGGGTAGAGTAGAGAATTTTTTTTTTCTGAAGTTGCATTCAACATGGGGGACCAATAAAATCGTTTCCTTCAAAATTTTCCCGCCTTTTGATTGTGCCAACTCTAATCTTATAGACTGTAGGTCCAAAATGCCGTCAAGAAGGGTTCATCTCATATTGGTTCGAAAATAACATCTTAGCATTAGTTTTTATGTCTTCTAACTGGTTCTGGCCCTTGTGACTATTCCCATGTTTCAATTTCACCCACTAACATGAGGCACATATTAGATTTATGAGTGTCTATGAAGGTCATCTTTAAGGAATAACATGAATTGATACTCCTGGTAATTTTAAATTTGGATAAAAAGACATAGTTACATTAATGTAACTTTGGGTATAATAATGATGTGTATTACGTCCAATATTAAGTTTGATTGCATTATTCTAGTAGTTAAACGAATTCCATTCGATTATGCAGTGTGCTAATATTCCATTATGCAGTCAAATTTAGTGAGAACGACGAAATTAGTGGCAATATGAATTCTATTTAATTTTATTACCAAGGGGTATTTTTGATAAATTAATCAGAAATAGTAAAAAATTCATCATTCAATTTTGATAATCACAGAATTAATCCTCTAACTGTTTATGTACCATTATTTAACAAAAAATTAAAATTGTGGGTAGCTAGAATCAATCAAAATTAAGAATAGAAATGATCGATATCTGTTAAATAATATAATAATTAATTAGATTGACATAATTTGGCAATAGTTCACTGATAGTTATTTTAAATTGTTAAACTGATAGTTTTCTGAGAGTTGTCTTTATGGCAGAGTAATTTTATTACCAATCGAAGATCAATCAATATTAAATATAATAAATAATTGAGGGTGGACCTCTTCTGTTTCAGAAAAACGTCGAATTTTAGTATTATTTTGATATAATTTCCTCAATTTATTTTATTCACAATCGACAATTCGCATAGTTATTGTTGTACACTTAAGCAAGGGAAAAAATGTTTTTTTGTTTTGTTTTTTTTCCAAAATGTTGGTAAATTTGCAATTTTGATACAATTTGCTATCATATATTTTTATTCAATTCACAATTCTATAATCCACTATTTATTTATTTTATATTTTTTTAATTCACTGTCGATAACCTGCTTAATAATTGTTGTACTTATGTTATGTGTGGTACTTTCATAGAAAAAGGCCCTTATATTTTCATATACTTTCGGTCAACCGAATACACTTTTTTTATATAAAAGTGTGATACTCCTTTGTCTCAAAACATATTCCCTTTGTCTTAATAGGTAGTTAGACTAAGGGATATAAACTCTTCTGTATATTTCCTAAACAAAAAAAAGATGTTTTATATAAGAGTACCCTTATATGTTATGCTTCTTCTTCAACGCAATATATATGGAGATATATTAAATAATCTATTACAGAGGTAATAGATGTGTAAAAACCCATGAATCTGAAAACACATCTCTTTGTATCCACAACACAAATAAAAATGGTTATTTATTTACGTAAGAATACGTAATTAAAAAGAAAACTACCACAAACTTTCTTAATTTGGGTCTACACCAATCAAAATTTGGTTTGTGTATTGAAATTACGGTGCAGCAAAAATATTTGCCACTAAAAATTTCCAACAACATTCAATACACACACGCAACCCGGACAACGCAAATTTTTATAGATGGGGATCCAGTTTTAGTGATATTTTATAAATTTTTGACAATAAGAAATCATTACTGAACATTTTCTTCAAATACATAATATAATCATAGACATTTTAAAATTCTTATAAAGAAAGAAAAGAACAATAAGTTATTATATTTTAATCTCCTTTTCTTATACAAATCAACATTTATATAATACATTTATACAGATAAAAATTATTTGAAATGTTTAATCATAATTAGTCAAATAAATAAATTAATAGGTAACATTAAAAATTATAGAGATAAAATCACGATTTAAATGTCTTTTGATTTTATTTTAAAACAATAATTTATTTGTGACGCTTATTTATCTATTGCTAATTACTGATTTATTTTTTTCAATAAAAAAATGTTATTAAATAATCAAATATAAAAAAACATAAAAAGTGGTAAATACGGATTTTTAATTCTATTTATATTTTCTGTCATTTTTTTAAAATTATTTTCATTTAACTTTTAAATGTTATTACTATTTACATGTTTTATTTATATATTTTATATATCTAAATATATAATACATTAACTACATTTTAATATAGTTTGTTTCTTTAGTTTTTATTGACATTATGTATTTATTAAAAACAAAAATAATTTGTTATATTTTCCAGCATAGAAAAAGATAGAAGATTTGTTATTTTAATTTTTTTTCAAACATATAAATTATATTTTTAACTGATTTTATTTATTACTTATAACTTTTATTTATTTATATATATTAGCGATTTTTTTTACATTTAAAAACAACGAAATAAATTATAACTTTATATTATTATGTTTTTACATCGAATATTTTAAAAAATACTAAGTATCACCTGAAAAAACCTCTTTTTTCCAGGTATGATTCAACATTGAATATAAAATCAAAAATATTTTACAACATAAGCGTAACTTTTTAACAAAAATGTTTTTAATTTATTTCTTAATGTTAAGATTTTTTGTCAACAATTCTTTTAACAAATTAATTTTATTAGTGAGTGGTTCTTGATATTAATTATCATACAATGGGGTAATGGAATTTTATTAATTATTTCTTTAAAGGGATAATTCGAATGATAGGCTTTGTAATTCATCGTTATTTAAAAAATTACAAACATTGCACTAAAAAATTGTCTCCAGTCAAAAATATTACAGTAATATATTTTTTACCAACAATTTCATATCGTGATGATCCTTTACTCTTCTCTTTAAGTAATACTTGGCCTATTATTACGCCTAATATTCTAGTTTTTTTCCCTCACACCTGTTCCTTTTCATTTTTGTTTACTATCTTTCTCATTTCTTGATCTTAACTTTTTTTCTGTTTTTATTACACTGTACTTCTCTGTTCGTAATATTCTTTATGTTGTATGTCACTTCTAATCTTTGTACTCTTGTCTTTTACCTGTACACATTTTTCTGTACGCTTATGCTATGTTAAGTACAAAATATTTTTTCTTTGACTACTTAATTCTCCCCGTTTCCTTTAATTCTTCTATAATTCCTTGATTACCTTTAATTTCATTCACTCATTATTGTAATCATTTTCTCTATTTCTTCAAAGAAGCTCAAATCTGTTTTTACTCTTTTACTTCTTTATTACTTCACCTTAATTTGTGACGTTCTTCGATCTCATGTCTCTTCGTATAACAAAAACTCTTCCTGCTCTTAATTACCTTTTGGTACTGTTGTCTTGAATTAAGTCGTGCATACTCTTCTCCTTATCTTACCTTACTAACTGGTGATGTTCTCTACTCTTTTATTTACTAGAATTCGCACTTTTTATCTACTAAATTATGTTCTTCCTCTTTTCTTTAATTGATTTTACACGGTTCTTTTTCTTAATTCTCTTTTTTATTTAAAATGTTAAAAATTTTCTCTACTCTTATTCTCCTTTCTCACCTTCTTCTTCTTATCCTTACTCGTAATGGTACCTGTTCTTTTACCTTCTTTCTACAGCGATGACCTTTAACAATTCTGAACCTTTTTCAATGATTAAGAAAATTATAAATGGGTACTTCTTTAGATTGATACTCCCATATGTTTTATTAGGATATAAATGACTTTCCCTTTGTCATAACTATTATGACTAAGGGATCTTAAGTCCAATGTACTTTGAGACAAAGGAATATCACACTTTAGCTTTTATAAAGGAAGTAACTCTAAAAAAGAACATTCCTTACACCTTTGTTAGATTGTTACTCCCCTCTGTTGTTTTTATAAAGGGAGTAACCATGTGAAAAAGTGCCTATAAATATTACGCAATCAGATTCCTTAGGAATGAATAAATTAAAGATCACAAAAATTCTATAATTATATTTATATTCTTTTAAAGGAACGCTTCATGACCAGTATAATTCAACTCTTGTGACTCTAGACAAATAAGCTATTCTGGTTGCAAGACAACGGAGTGTTTATATTTATAGTTAGTCTTTTTGATGTTATTATTCTTATTAAGCATCGTCCAGACTGAAGAACCGAACCGAGGAAACGAGCCGAACATTGGTCTCTGCGCATGCCCAGAGTGAAATGTGCAGGTGCAAATTAAACTGGAAATGCGCAGACACCCGGCTCGTTTCGTCAGTCTGGACGAGGCCTTAAACATCGAACAAGGAGTAATGGCAATCTGAGGAGTTCGCTAGTGCCGTTTTTATCGTTTACAGTCAGTTTTTATGTATATCAGACATATTATGTGTTGTAAAAATGAATACGAAGTAAGGAAGGTTTGCAGGGCGAAGGTTATAAAACCTAATTCTTGTTCCCTCTTTCTAAATGTAAATAATCTTTTAAGTTACGATTCTATCAATCTAATCATTTATAAAATTATGTAGTTTAATGTCCCATAAAAATTGTCGTAAAACACACAGTCACTATGAATTTACGTAGGTAATTATTTATGTGAAGTTATTATTTTGATAGGAAGAGGCGCATTTTATTTCTTTGGTATTAATAGATTTGGTTTTGATAACTTATATATTTTGTCTTTATTTTTCTATCAAATATTTGCAGCAGACTGTACTACCTTCGACAATACTCGGGATTTCCCGTTTTCAACAGTTTTTCTAGAGTGCCATCACTTTTTAGTCGACTTTTACGCGACTTGCTTACGACTTTTAGTACACTGTTACGCTTTAGTGGCTATATCTAGTATTAAGTTAGTGCAATTGATTTTGTGTTAAATGATAGAATTGACGTTGATATTTTCATCGATGTTTCCATGAATGAATCATAAGGATTGTCCTTATACATATATAAATAAATATTTTCTTAGAATATAATGTATCTTTTAGCCTATGAATTGGTGGATTGATTAATTGGCAGAACAAGCTGTCAAAAGGCTGTTATTCCAAATACTAATATTATAAAAACAAAAACTAACTCTTTCAACAATGTAAAGGTCCCCATACAGCCATACATTATCAAACATTTTGCGGAAAATCTTTGCGTAAGAATGTTGATGTCAGGCAAATTTAGGCCATACACGTCAAACATCATGTTTGCCCAACATCAAACAGCATACACGGTCAAAATGTTTGCGCAAACATGATGTTATTGCGCATTTCCATAAAATATGTTTTGCAGTTAAATCCTTATTGTACAACATAATAAATGCATGCTTATAACACAAAGGGATGTTGAAGTTTAAAATTATTTGTACACATTCGATATATACTTTAATATTTCAGAATCGCCTTTATATAATACTAAATCCAAATAGGTCATAAAACAATAATATTAAAATTGTTTATAGAAAAATTCATGATCAATTTATTTTAACTGTTGTTCTTATTTTGTCAATGGTAATGTTTAGTCCAAAGCCCAATTCAACTTTACTGCTTCAAATTTCCTGTGTGTTGTTTTTTATGATATTAATAAAAATGTCACAATCATAAAATCTTATGAACATGAAAAGAGCATAACCATTTATTGCTTGGTGACATTTAGTAAAAATTATAAATAATAAAAGTCAAAACGAAATAAATTAAAATTGTATCCCAATTTAATTTAATTGTCATTCATTGAAAATATATATTATATAAAACACGTGTAGAATAAAATAATGTTACACATTTTTAATACTACCTTTTTCCGTAGGCGTCATTCTAATTGTATTGTATTAATAAGGTATAATAAATAGTTTATAACTTTCATTCATGCAATTCTTTAGAAATATAGATTCGATTATAGATTCCATATAATTACATTGACACATAAGCGTAATTAATATTTAAATTCCATGAATACAACTCTGTTACAATCCAAAAATCATTTGGATAACTCATCAACTGCTATTCTTTGACAATTACAGACACAAGTCAAATGGCCAAATTAAAAAATGTATGAACTTAACATATTAAATTATAAAATTTTATATATTATTTATTGATTTTTATCAGCAATGTTTGTGGAGGTGGTGCATTCCAACGGATTTATTAAAAAATGTATAATAATATATGATTATTCTATTTTATGGTTCATTTACTAGTTTCGCATCATATTGATTAAAATATTTACATTAATTAATCTTGGCCTAAGGATATGAACAAATTCTCTATGTAATAAGGATGAAAAAAACAGTTATTTTTAATGGGCATAAATTCCAATATGATGTTTTTTATATACCAATTCCACCTGACTTAAATTAAAAATTATGCAAATATCACTTCAACTTAATTGTTCAAATAATATGTATTTTCTGCCAATTATTCACTTTTTTCAAAAATAAACAAAAAATAAAACTTACATATATAATTAATGGTAGCCTAATCATTCGAACTTCAATTTAAAAAAAGTATTATACATGCATTATTTTTTTACTTATTAACTCCAAAACGATTAATTTCAATTTTAAAAAAACACATCATTTAATTCTAAAATGTAAAAAAAGCTACATTTTAAAAAAACACAATAATGACTTCCGAAAACAAAATCATCCCATAAAACCACAACACTTCAACATACAAAGTCTTTTCATTGAATTCCAATAATTTTTTAAATAAATATTATTTTTAAATCCCATTATTAATTACTATTCACAGATACAAAAATTAATTACGAAACAAAAACAAATCAAAACAACTTTACATCAAACATTATAACATTATTAACTTTTTCAATTATTATTTTAAAAAGTAATGTACAAAAGGAAAAAAATCCAGTTAACAATTTTCATAATTTATATTATATGTCAATATATATNACTATGTTCACACATCATTTTAATAAAGATTTTGAAATTGATCTGCTATTTCAAAAAGCCGAGTGAACGGAGAACGACGTATCGTATCGCTTGAAATCCGCATTACCAAAAATAGGCATTGGAGTCGGGGGTCGTATTTATAACGCCCTTATCAACAGGTCAAGGAGGGGATCGAGATATCAGGTTATTTTACTCTTTTTCAGTTGTTTGCTGTGTGAGCTTCCGTTTCATTTTTTTTTTTAAACTAAAACGTTTTGAAGCAAAAGTTAATACTATAAAGAACCTGTAAAAACTTTTAAATATGAAATGTAAAAATTTGGGGGGAATATTAAGTAACTTTAATAATGTTTTACTTGAAACGTCACCGTCTTGAGATATTGAAAAATAATTTCTAGATCAAAAAGGCTGAAAGTCGTTTAGTAAATGCCCCTACACTATAAGGTAGAAGAACCAGGATTAAGTAAATATTACCGTCATTTCTTCATGGTAATCTTGCTTCAAAGTAGTTGCATACAAGCAGTCATATTTCTTTCTTTCTTTATTTATTTTATTTTTTAAAATTAATATTTAAATAGAGATAAAGAAAATGTTTTAAGTTTATAAAATTAAAACAATAAATAGATATTTATTTTAAAAAAATATAGAAATAAAAAAAAAAATCATTCATTTTTCTCCTAGGTTAAACGTGTAAATCAGTGACTCAATATCTAAGATATATTTTGAGGTCAATATCTTGTTATTTTTGCTTTAGTTTTTGTCCTGAAAGCATGTTTTCTCTTATGTTTAGTGATTTAGCACAAGACTGCGAGGTGTGCAAATGGTTCACGTCAAATGACGCTTGGCTACCCAGTGTAGGCTGACCAAAAGAACAGGTTGTAATAGGCCGGCTAAACCTCTGCTGCAACTGCTATTTCCATGTTGCATTGCTGCCGGATGCTCTGAAATAGTAAAATAAACGAAATTATTGAGTGTTAACAAAAATGTGAAATTATTTTACGAACAAAAGTTACTAAAATTAATTTGAGACATTAATTATTGCCGTTTATATTATCTATAGGTTTGTCAGACGTAACACGTAACTCAAAATCAAGGTTTGAGTTTCATAGTCTATTTGTATGCTGAGTGTACAATACACTCCAGCAAAGTGTATTCATTTAGCATCATACATAGATAGCTTCTTAAATAAAATGGCGTTCATGTTATGAAGCTACACCAATCCCGTATCATTCACTACCTATCGAGTTTTATAAGCTCTTTGGCAGGCAAAGTCTTACACAGACAATAGCGTTATGGATTAGCCACCAAGGATAATGATTAAAAAATAGATACAAGCACCAAAAAATAATAATAATCTTGCACCTATCCAGCCCAAGTATCATAAGTAGAACTTTCGTCAGAAGAGTTACAATTATGAATTCATTTTTACGTTGTTGGTAGTATTCATACTACGGAAAGATTAAATTTTTAATTTAAATCAAATTATATCTATGTCATTAATGTTGACTTCTCAGACTTGTGGAAAAATTGAAAGCTTAAATTCGGGACAAGGTATCAATAACGACATAAGAAATTATTTTACAGTGTAGCTTAGTTGGTAGAGTGCTAGACTGGAAATTTAGAGGCCCATGGTTCAAATCCCGGCGCTGGAGTCTATTTTTCTCTGTATGTTTCCCGTAGTTAATTATAATTATGTCAACACATGTTTATATCTTCACCTTAAGTATTAAGCTACTACAGTCTATAAGATTAGAGTTGGCACAATCGAATGCGGGAAACAACAAATGTGGAGGTAGTTTTGGGGTTATAAAAAGGGAAAATCGGTGTTGCCATGTTATATTTTTTTGGTGGAACAGGGGAAGAGTACAGCATTTTTTTTCTGAAGTTGCATTCAACATGGGGGACCAATAAAATCGTTTCCCTCAAAATTTTCCCACCTGTTGATTGTGCCAACTCTAATCTTATAGACTGTAGGTATTAATAAAGGTGCCAAAAACAGCAAAAGACGGACGAAAGATTTTTTTTTGCTAATGTTGTAGCCTAAACACCTTTTTTGTTCCGAAGAATTATATCAAAATATTTGAAAAATGTATATTTAATCCATTTAATCTCTGATAAAACTACCGTACAAGTCGTTTTTCCGGTAAAAATGTCTAGAGATGGTGGACATTATTGCATAAGTCAATTGAACAAAAAATGCACTTTTATTGATTCAGAGAATTCAATGTATTATCTACATAATGATTATAGTCATAGAAAAAACCTAGATTAAGAACAAATTAAAAAAAAAAAAAACGATAATATCCGTTGTCCTAGAAATATTTATAATATTGGTTCTCCTAGAGAAAAAAAGGGTTTCTGTTTGTCGACTCAGAGATATATTTTCCGATAAAATAGTAGTGACAAAGGTAATAGTTAATAGAGCCGTGATAACCACATTTAAAAAAAGTTTTTCAGTGTTATCTTAGACATTATTAACCCAACAATGTTTCTCACCAATAAATGAACCTTGAGTAAATAAAGGTAAAGTTTAGAGTCTAAATATGAACTGAGAACTTTGATTGAAGCGTGGTTTCCTTTGCTGGAAACTAATTAAATATTGTGTGAGGTATGCTTTGTGTACGCTTATGCTTTGATCTCAAACGAGAACAAACATTAATTGATCTTTTAGTTATAAAAATATTGGGTTCAGTGAACAGTCGTTAGTTTTCAATAAAAAAAATCTTGCCTTAAGTAAAAGTATCAAAGCTTTCTTTGATGTTTTCAATTTTTCAGTTCAAACACAAATAATCTCAATCGATTTGAGATATAAATAGAGGTATGGTTTATTTGGCCTCCTTAACTTATGTCAACTTCTAAAGATCTATAGCGTACATAGACGACGTTTATATAATCTGTATTTATTAAAGTGTGCTTAGATCTAGCAGTAGATGTAAAAAGTGAATTCTATGGTAAACCCTCCTTTGTATCATAACATGATTTCAATTATTAACTTGGTTTTTCCGTGAAATTACCGTCACGAAGTGGTTGAAATCTGACGTTAGAACACAAAGGGACACCAACGCATCATCCCGACAAAGGATAACACCGAGTAAAGGAACACCCGCGAAATTTTGGTACAATCTACGGTCTAGAAAACCAGAATAAATACGTCGTTCTCCTCTCCAGCTGTCAGGATATATATTGTAGTTGCTTCGATTCATCACACCCCTGAAGATACATCCAGTAGTGGAAAAGAAACATCGGACATCAATCCCTTCGTGACGCGGAATTCACCGGAAAAACATGTTATTATTTACGAGTCAACCCGTGGTAGCCTACACTACACACTAAGTTAATGATATCAAGAATTTTTGGTTGATGATAATTGAATAAGTGAGTTAGTATAACAACAAAATCTTAAAATAGATTGTTATTTATGAATCACATGTTAAATTACATATTCTGAAAAAAATGGATTGAGTTAAACAACTTCTTCATCAAATTACATTAGATGATTGAAAGTAAAACATAAAAAACTTTATGCTTCGGGGAAAGGGCTATTTATTACTAGATATTTTATTACCATTCTTCTTCATATTCAATCCACATATGTTTTCCAATTATATTTTAAAGTTGTAAAACTTTAGTAGGTAAGTATCATATATTATCAAGTTACAAAAGCTATAAAGTTTTATACTTGTAGCAGTAGATTCTAGTTTTTGAAGCACTAGACTGGAAGGACAAACAACTTGTTTGAACCTAGCTATTAGGCCTTATTACTAATATAATATCACGTGTAAGATAAAGTAACGTATAAAACGTATTCTCCGAAATTGTTAGTTACATTATTGCTTCGAGGTCCTGAATTAAATGTGGGGAGCTAATGTCAAATTATATAGTTCTGAAATATAAAAGCATGTGTGATTAAATAGTAGACGCCAAAAATGATTTTACATGGGAACAAAAAAATACTTGAGAGATAAGACAAAAACAAAAACTATAAAGAGGTCAATTCGCTTGATGAATACGTATGCTAGAATTATTTAAATCCTGCTTGTCTCCCCATCAAATATTCCCACGTGTTTTTATCATTCAGTAGGACAAGCTTCGACAACTGGAAATCATTAGAATTTTCGATCACAGTTGAGCAAAAAAAGAAAAGGTAGATAGAGGTTTTTTACACCTGTGACAGGGCGGTGGCAGTATTTAGGGGGAAAAACTCAAAATCCCTAGGCCCAGCTGTAACACCTTAAAGCGCCTGACCTCCATATTTCATGTGAGGTATAAAAACTAATGGGTTTATCCAGCACATGGCTTTACCACACTTTAAATAAAAAAAAGAATAACTAATTTTTTATTCTTTAAACAAATTTTGGAATCAATATTTGTAGGTATCTTGAAATGTATAGGTAACTTTAGTTATTATTTACATCGAAGGAATGCTGCTTGAAACAAGTCAATGCTATTTTATTACAAGCTTTTATTTAACTTGTATGTTTGTATGTATGTATGTTCGGATCAAATATTGCAACTGAATTTTAAAACAGTTATCCTCAAACGATTGTATTAAAATTTTGCATACACGTTTAGTTTGGATGATAATGGATAGATAGCTAAGTGACTTGATTCTAAATCCAATATGGCGGGAAGCCCAAAATGGCGAGAAGCCCAATATGGCGAGAAGCCCAATATGGCGAGAGGTGGACTAGTTATTTTTTAGGCACAACCATAATATCGGTATCAAAAAAAAGGGATTGCTGAGAAGAATACGAATAAAAGCTTGTTTTTAAAACTAATTTTGTAATAAACATATTTTATTGAAATCATTATAACAAAACCAGCATTATGAAATTTATTAAATCATTATTATTTAATAGTTTTATCTTTGGGGAATTGCTTCTTTCCTGAGAATGATTATTATTGATGGTTGTTTGAATTGCTATTACCTAGAGCTCAGCCGTGCTCAAGAAGTTGTTTAATATTGCGATATCTTAAGAACAACTCCAGTTCTCTTGCAACCCCAAAAAAGACCAGTACTTCTTTAGATTGTTTAAGATAGAGATTTTTAGACCAATGTATTTTGGGAAAAAGGAATATCACACTTCTGCTACTCCCCTCTGTAGATTTTATAAGGGGAGTAACAATCTAAAGAAGTGCCAAAAGCTCTATCTCAGGAGTGGCTACCGTGAATTCATCCTCCACTTCTTCTCAGGTAAATGTTTATTGATATAATTACCATTCATTTATATTTGTTCGCAGGTAATAAAAAACCAGCGCTGTTAAGTTTTCTTGTAGTATGAGCTACATAAGTCTCAATCTCTCTTACATATCTTTGAAAATTTAAGATAAAAAGAGGAGATTTCTATTAAGTTAAAATTACAAAAGAACTTGAATAAACGGCAAGAAACCCTCAGTAGAATAGAAATTATTTTTATTAGAAATCCTCAACAAAATAGTCAGAATTTATAGTAAAACCTATAATAGGGCTATACCAATGTCAGGCCATACCAATAGGCTATATCAATTTGAAATATTTCGATAAACCCTAATTAACACCTATGATCATTGATAGTGGTATGATAGATGGAACATCCTTTAAGTAATCAAGTAGTGTCCCAACGACTCACCTGGGCATTATTTTTTATTGCCAAGCTGAGGCAACCGCATTTATTTTATTTTATTTATTATTTTTTTTTTTTTGTCTTAAAATAGATAGATAAAATAAAATAAAAGAGAATAAAAAAAATAAAAATATATATAGATTCTAACATATCTACATTACTTTATTTAATTTCATTTTTTATAAATATGAAATTAAGCCCGTTACCACAGACCTATACGAGCTCATAATATATAAAACTATTTATACTCGTAATGCGTGGCTTAATAGCCCATAGGCAGGTCTGTCAAAGGATGAAAACAACTATTTATATAAAATGGCAACAGCTGCATAAACCATATAATTGATATAGGGTAAAGTAGGGACAGATGCCGCGGTTATTGGAAATATTGGAAGCCAACTGGGCACATGCGTAGCTTGGTCAGATTTTACCTTTACACGTAATTAACCTTCTCATTTATTTCTAAGTTGAAGACGTCACTGCGGCACTCATATTTTTGACTTAGTTTCATCAGCAGTATCACAGGGAGTACTTAAATTTATTCTCTCCAATTTTTCTGACTGTGTTCTACTAAGTTAATTAATGTAATTTGTGGAATAATATGTTATCTTTCTGATTGTTAATCTATTTTTTCTGTTTCTCTAAATTAACAAAAAAAAATTGCGGTGCGGCATCTTGCCCTTGAAATTGGGACAGATGCCGCACTGCTTCAGAGGGACAGATTTCACATATTCTGTCCCTCAAAAAATTATTTTGATATTTTATGCATGTATTAAATAATTATTTAAATCTTTAGATGCCCAAAATTCAATTTCCAGTCTAAGTTAGCAGGGAAAGACTGATTAAAATAATTCTTAATGAGTCCCCCCTTACCCTCACCCTTGAAATATGTTTTAAACCCGTGATGGTCAAATCTTAAAACAAAAAAAAATATTTAAGCTATTTTTAAGTTTAGTTTTGCTTTGTTTAGAACTAAAAATTGCTTAATTATCCGTAACTAAATGTTTATGTTTTGGTTAGTTTTTGGTAGGTATGCCGATTACTGATTAAATAAGGTGCGGCATCTTCCCACCCGCATGCGGCGTCTTACTCATACCTTCAGCAGACCCTTAAAAAGTTAGACTATAATATTTTGAGTAAAATAATACCTTCTGTTAACTTTTTTAGTAAAATAAACCACTTCCTAGTGAAGAGAAAATAGTTATTTTACAAATACACCTTTCATTCGTCTTCTAAACCTTATGGATAATGATTCGTGAACTTAAGAAAAAATGTGCGGCATCTGTCCCTACTTTACCCTACTCCTAAAAGGCATAAAGCCTGAAGAGAATTATCTGCTACCAATATGCTGTAAAAAACAAAAATTTTAACATTCTAGCAATTGGGAGTACAACAGAAATAGTAATAGCTGTTAACAAAAAAAGGATTTTTTTAACTTTTTACGTTAACTGGAATCTTAGTGGTTATGGTCGGATAGATTCCCCTCACTTAACATAAGTTTTTTTTTGTTTTTTTTTTTCTTTTAATTTATGTTATTATAATTTTATTATTCTTTTGAGCTTCCTATCCCGAAAAAAAAGAGAACTTGAGAATATGTAAAAATAACTTTAAAGAAAAACTCTGAAAATTGGTCGGAGTTGAAAATAAGGAAATCAGATGGAGATGGGGAGACCACCTCCTCCGTAAAAGAGGCCCTACTAGTGAAAATCCACTCGTTTTTTACCAACTCCCCTACAAAAAAAACTCACCCAAGTACAATCCACCCCTTCTTCAACCTACCGAAGTCTATTCGATATTCGAAAATTCACCGAAAACCTCCCCCTTTTGCTACCCCTTCTTCCGCAACACAAAACCGAAAATTCACTTTCAGATTAGATTCTTCGGGTTCCATTGGCTTTCTCAAGCGAAAACCTTTTTCTGGATTCGTAGTGCAAGGAAAGGGAACAAAATAAAAGAAAGTAAACCGCGAAAATAAGTCAACGGAAAGAAAAAAAGAAGAAAGAATAAATAAATAAAATAAACCTAACAAAAAGTAAGAAAGAGGTCCTAAGAATAAGTTAAAAGAAGAAGAAAAAAACCACTATCTACTATATCCACTATAAATAGATCCTTATTTATTTTAATAAGTGTACTCTCTGCACTCTCCTTCGATATACATTTACCCGAATATACACTATACACAATATCTAATATAAAGCTTTTTTTCCTTATATTTCTCATATTTTACGCTTCTTCTTTTTGAACTGAAAGGTTGAAGGAAAGGGGAAGAAAAGTTAATCGAGAAATATACCCTATATTTTTCTAGAAATAAAACTGAATCGGGTATACCTTGAATATAGAGGTAATATAAATATGAAATCATATTAACATAGAGAAAAAAATAATAAGTCTTGTTTACTTCATTGAACCTCTACTTTACTGAACCCTTTTTTAAAAAAAAAAAAATATAATATATACATTTATTTATAGATATATAACATATAAATAAGGTTTACAATGCAAATAATATTTTTTACTTTATTTAGATTACATATTAAAATAATGCAATATACTATATAAATATTAAAGTACAATCATATGCATAAAACAGGATTATAACCTTTTTTTAAATAAAGAAGATCGGATAAGAACGCATTGAAGTATGATATTGGTTATCACACAAAACTTGAATCACTGCATAATTTTGTGCTTGAGGTGAAACATTGATGTATATAAGGTTTCTTTACACTTTCTAATGAAATGTGTAAGAAAAAAAATTAAACATATTATCTAAGCTTATAACACAGAAGTTTAATAGTGAATGCTATTAATACAATACGACCATAAAGCGAAGGGAGGACCATAGATTTGTGAAATATAAACTGTGCAATACTTATTTGTAAATCCATCCATTTTCAACCACCGACCTATTGCCAATTCTATCCGCTACCTGTAACAAGTTTTTGCCATCAAACTAGGCATTTTTTTAATATTTCACTTTTTACCACCATCCGGCAATAATTCGATTAATACAGTCCACTGGAGGTCTTCAATAAAGCCATCTGGCTCTTCCAAAGATACTTCTTCCATCACTGATAAACTAAAGATTTAATGTGTAACTTTTATTTGAATTTAACCTCTATAGATTACTCTTGTCACGGTTTTTTCTATCTACAATTGTTCACCAACAGTTAACTTTACAACAGAATCAATTGTGTTGTTTTCAGAGGCTAGAATCAAATAAATCTAGACCTTTCAGAAGAGACTGCGTTAGAGATTTTGTGAATTCCGATGTTTCTAACTCATAAGGGAGATAATCGTGATTAGAGTCAGGTTGGCACACCTGACACGTATGCAAATGACTCTAAACATGAGCAATTCCATTTAACTTAAAGGAAATACTATGATTTGATTTAGGGTAATACATTTTCTAGTATAAGCTTTATCTACCCTAAGTACAGTCCACACCGAGACTGCACGTCTTTGTTACGGGGCTGACCGTAACATATTGTTTTGAGGATCCCTTTTTGATAGGACTCAAATTTTGTATCACGTAGAATCGCACTGATACATGTAGCTCAGCCGAGATTCAGTCAAGCGACAAAGACGTGAAACATCTTTTGACCTGAGTCCAGGTATGGACTAAGGTTAAGGACTAATGATAAACCAAACTAATTAAGGTTGAACTTAATAATGTTTTTAATATAGCAACAAAAACAATATAAGTATATATGCAAACTCTCACAGTTGATAACATAATTTCTCTAATTTGTTTTAAATTCTTGCGCTTCTTACTAATAAACGAATGAAAGTATTAAAAACAATTCAACAAGAGAATGTATTTGTAGAAAAAAGGCCTGAAAGAGAAAAGGCAATAAGAAGTTTTAATAAACCGTATATTGCTTTTAGGCTTGATGTCGTTAGAAGAATAGGTTTGAGGAGGTTTAGACTGTCTGTGTGTGTCTAAAGCAGTAACGCCAAATAAAAACTCCCCTTACAAAATTGTTATAAGAGCTCAGGGGAAATTGTTTTTGTTTTGTTTTCTTTCTTATTCTTCTCCTAACCACATCTCTCCCCCCCCCCTTAGCACAACTCAGGTTTCGGAAGGAGGTAATAATGTTTAGATATGAGTTTTTCGTTACATTGTTACAACTGTAACACCGAAAAGAGGATAAAAGTTAGTTAAGGGAAGTGTCAAGTTTTAAGTTTTTCGTTTGGGTAGATTGCTGGTAATTCTGAAGGGATTCTTATTCTACCTTTTTTCTGGGGCGTTGTCACATCCTACTCTAAAGGAAAAAGAGAATATAAGAATAAAACATTGGACTACCAATTTACTATCTTACAAGATAAACCTTTAGATTTGTTATTAGATTTAAGTTTCTTTTTTACCTAGTCACATTTTTAATTAGTTATTTAAATTTCTAACATCAATATAACTTTATGTATCAATCTTTTATATAATCGAGAAGAGTCCCGACGGCGACGACTCATCTCTAAATGATTTATAACGTTAAAAATTGGTGAGCCATAAGCTGGGATTGAACCAGTAACCTCCTGTGCGTCAGGCGGAAACGCTACCGATGTGCTATGCCTGTGTAATAATACTGAGGGCATAAAACTTCTATTTATATAGTATAATATATCTATTTAAATATTTTAATTATAACTATCTCATTTTTTTTTACTATATTTTTATTTAAGCCGTTATGCCCGTTTTCACGGGCATAACGGCTAGTATAATATAATGTATGTTAGAGGTGTCTAGAAATTTATTTTACATTGTTGGCTAAAATTAAAGCAGTATTAAATTGTATAAGATAAAGGCTAAGCCTTCAGCCTGAATACAAAAACTCCAAAAATTTTCTAGGAAAAATTCTCTAAATGGTGGCTAAAATTATAGCATGTGATACGGCGTCCAAGTATCAATATCTACAAACATATTGAAATAGTTGTACTATACAATACTAAATCATTTTATATAATCGATTTGTGTCCCAAAGGCCTCGACTCACTTTGAAATAATTTGCTAAGCTAAGGCAACCACATTTATTCCAATTACAATATATTTATGTTTATGTTACTGTTCCTCATGTTATTCATTATATGTACTATTTGGGCTATAATAAATATTATAAATATTATAAATATGATAATAATGTGCATGTGTTATCGAAGTTTAATTATATTTAGTAGAATTTTTGTGTAGTATTTACAAAATTTTGTTGTGTAGCTTGATACATTGACACTTTATGTAGAATTTGAATTTTTGACAAAAACATTTATATGTTTGATTTTTTCTTAATTTATTAAACAGTGGTTGACATGAATATGCCTCGAGAAGGGGGCGAAATATAGTAATGAATTGAAGTGTAGGAGTAGTAGTTATATTATTTCCTCTTTCTGCCCAAATAGTACATATATTTATGTTTGTTTAGATTTTTTGGTCTTCAAATAGATATAATAAATAATCTAGATTAATTTGCCTAATTTACTTAATTATACTTCTTTTTTCTAAATATAAAATTAAGCCTATTGCCACGTGCTTAACGGCGAGTGTATATAGTTAATAGTTTATTTTGTAATACAGCAAAAAAAATAAATAAATAAATGTTACTAATGCTGCGCAAAAAAAAAAAAAAAAAAAAAAAAAAAAAAAAACCCTACATAATTTTAGAGAACATCTTAAGCGCTTCTACATCAATACAAGTTATTTAAATGTTGTTGGTTTTGACTTATTATATTATTTATTTATTTACTAATCGTGAAAATAAATAATTACATCCTACATTTTTACTTTTAAAAATTAAACCAAAATGTGAGGAAATTTTTCAATAAGAGAAACGAAAGAGGTAGTTCGGTTTAAAACAAATAAGTTAAAAGTAACAGATAAGTCTTCAGTATTTTGGGGGTCCGTTATGGTGCACCCAATTATATTAATAATGATAAATTAGAAACAAATTAAACTCTAGATAAATTAAGAATACACATATTGTAAGTTGACATGAACGACTGTTTACCATCTAGATAAAAATTAACTAAATATAAATAAAACGTAAACAAAAAATAAACCAGGTTAAGGGAGCAAGGCTATTCGAGGTCTACATCAGAATTTTTGTTAAGGCGGAAATACACATGCTAGTGAAAAAGCATGCCAGTGGCGAGTTACTAGCACGTCAGAAGCTGGCATGCTGCAGACGCTGTGTACATTTGCCAGTGAAACAGCATGCTAGTATCATCCGGATTATTGGTCTTGTGCGAGCTACTAGCACATGACAATACACATTCCAGTCACAGTTCTAGTTTTGAAACAGGCACACGTTTATTGCCTTCTCTTAGCCTGAATAAATTATGAAATTATTGTATCTGATTTAATTAATTTTGATAGTTTTATTAATTGTGTTTCAATGCACATTATGAATGCATCGGGGCGGGATGAAATTAACCAGATTGTTCTGTTACTTGCAAAGAACTGCGTTTTTAAACATTTAAAAAATAATAAAAATACACAAAGAGTGTGGGAAAAAGATTGGATATAGCTAGAAGGGAATTAGGTACACGGAGCGAGTCCGTGCTTACTAAATGAAATGCGGTTCGGGGACGTCAATAATTTTATGAAACAATTGTGAATGCTTCCGTAGAAAAAATATGAGTTGTTGTCAGATGTGAAAGGAAGGAACGCAACTGAAGACTGAAGGGCTGAGGGAGACTCGTGCTAGCTACTAGCAAACTTGCGCTGGCAGGCCTGTTTACACGTGCCTTATCAGTTCTCCCACCCCTAGACTCGTGCTAGCTACTAGCAAACTTGCGCTGGCAGGCCTGTTTACACGTGCCTTATCAGTTCCCCCACCACTAGAATTGTGCCACTGGCAAGACAAAAATCAAACCCCGTGCGATTTACTCGCATGCTTTTCACTCGCATGCTATTTGATGTATACACATGCCAGTAGCTCTCCTCTGCGAGCTACTCGTATGTTTATGTGCGAGTAACTAGCATGTGTATTTCCGTCTTTAATGTGTGAAGGTAGAATAAACATGTTTAAGTATATTAGGGTAATACTTCAGACCTCCCAGTTCAGGCCCTGCAATATCAGTACGCTCAAAGCCCCGCAATGGCGAGCGCCGCTAATATTAGGGTGCTTTTTTCAAATCGTTATTATATTTCTCTAAAGACCTCATTCATTCTACTTAATAATAATTTTTGGTATGAAGTAGTTTTTTTCAGGTAATTTATATCATATTGAATCTAGAGAAAAGGTAAATTTAAAAAAAATCTAATCAAAAATCGATTAGAAAATAAACAAAACAATGTTAGAAGCGTAATAATGAAATCCTGTCGGGTGTTCGATCATTGTTAACTGATACTTGGATCTCTCAATCGCTTTCTCAATTACCGTTTATCCGAGGGTGAGGGGAAAGGATTACTCGAGGATTTAGTTAGCATTCAAACAGGATTTCGGATCCGGTCCAATTCCGTGAGGTCCTTCCGTGCTAATTGCCTCCTAATAATGAGGATATTCGGGGGTGAGATGCACATTTAGCTAAGCCATTAGCGACCAGATTCCTGCGAGAGGATGCGGGTTTCGGACTTTAAAGTCCAGGTGGTATAATTCTATCATCATAGAGGTGAAATTTTCAGAGCGGTTTTCCCTCTTCAAAATGTAGAAATGGGTAAAATAGAAAAGTCCCGTGTCATTTTGCAAAAAAACTTCTATTATTTTTTTGTCCAAATAACCCCCAACTTTTTTCAAGCTATGCAAATACCCATTTCGAACCTTTATTGACTCTTTTACTCCCACCTCTCCCATTCCCTTCACAAACATAGGATGGAGAGGAGGGTCTAACCGAGATATCCCAGTTTATTGAAAAAAAACTTCCCCATACCGAAGAGAATTTTTATATTGGTCCTTCCTGCTTCGCAAAGCTTCTAGAGGGCTCCAGATTGTAGACAGGAGGAAACCCTTTAGGTCCACGAGGCTCCACAAAATTCAACACTTCACCGAATATGTGAGAGTAAATATATATGCAATTGTGAGTGTGTGTTATATGAATATTAGCCCTCTTCAAAATCTTGATTATATTTCATGATTTATTCTATAGCTTAAAATACAGCTAGCTCCAAGGGTTTTCACCCTCTCCCATTTCTTTATGCACAAACCACCCAAAAAAACGTTTTTTTTTCTATACATAAGTTTTAAATTGATTTCAAGTGTATTTCACATAAAATGTGTATTTCACATTTAAAGTATCGTCGGGCATGTTAAATTTTTTAAGAGAGAAACTTTTTTTTTAAAAAAAATTCGGATTTCCCCAGTCGTTTTGGGCCAATTTTCGACCAAACAAAAAAAACTGCAAGTCTTTAGGTTTTGGTTATGGTGGGTAAACCTATTTTTTTTTTTAGGTTTTTATTTTTATAAATTTTATTTTAATAAAATTGTTAATCACTTTCGTTCTACTCAATATTTTATGTTTAAACCAAGCCTTACAACATGCGCAAAATGTTTCCGCACACATCGGTAAAAAATTAATTGATTTCGTTTAGCCAGTATAGCTTCTACAGGATGGGCAAAAAAAAAAAAAATAAAAAATAAAAATAACCCGCACTCTTTTGAACACTTATAGCTCAGCTTCTGTAATAGATAAAGATGTGGGGCTTGCTGGGTCTAAAAACTGCATTCTTCTATAGCAAATTTTATATCTAAAACTTAAAAAATATATGGTGAAAGCCATGCAATGACGGTTTGAATTGGGGTCTTAAAAAAAAGTCGTTGTCCGGGTAGTAGTTTTCTGGTATTAGAGTTTGATAGAATAAATTATCACACAGTGGAGGGAGGGGGGTTCTTTGTAGGTATGTGGGAGGAGTCCCTCTGTGTTATAACAACATTGAAGATTTGTTAATTACAATGTTGCCTGAAATCGATGATCAAATGACAAATTACAAGTTTATGCAAGATGTTACCCCGTCCCATCATTCCTTGCAAACAATGGGATGATATGCGTCAATCCACTGTTGGGACCATATCCCACTGGAGAAGGAAAGTGCAGACTGTCGTAAATGAACTGGGAGGACAATTGAACCATACCATAAGTAAATCTGCAAAATACGCTTTTTTTTTAAATTTTGTTAAATTAATTTTGTAATACGTTTCCAAAACTACCCAGACAACGACTTTTTTAAGACCCTAATTTAAACTGTCATTGCATAGCTTTTACCCAATAGTTTGAAAAATTATGTATATGAAATTTAAAGTCGAAGAATGTAGTTTTCAGACCCCGCAATCCCCAATATCTATCTATTACAGAAGCTGAACTATATGTGATCAAAAAAGTGCGTTTTTTGCCCACCCTGTATAAAGTCGGACTAGTAGCGACAGACATACATAGGTGGAGAATAATACACTCACGAAAGAAGTTAAGGCCGGATTCGGTTTTCAGGATGTATGAAATGAAAAATTATCCACATTTTTTTTCAATTCTGACCAATGTCGACACAACTTTAATTTTATATATAGATATACTTTGTATAGATAAATAACAATGTCTAAAGAAATAGATTACAATGTTATTTGATTCTGTAACACAGGATTTTCCTTTTTCCCAGGAGTCTTTTAAAGAGGTCTGAGGTAATGACAACATAGATCTAACTAAACGTCTCGAGGTGTGGAATGGGTTAAATCCCGCGATGATGTTAGGTGTTGCGGGATTAGTATGAGGTAGCGTCGTGCTCATTAATAAGTCCCCTGCTAAGTTAGGCTAAGGACCCAGGGCTATGTCTGCAGCATCTCAGGCATTAAGGAGACCTACTACTTTATCTCGGCTTCACTACAGGCAAGGGATTTACCTTAAGGATTATTGTCCCTTTACCTTCGCCGGTAACTCCCCCCCTCCTTCTTCATTGTGAAGATTAGACTCTAAACATAGCTGAGTAGATTGTAGCCAATTAAATAACCGCTTCTAACCTAATCTTATCATCAAATTTTAATAACAAATAAGACGTTTATATAACGTATGGAGACTTAACAACAATTCCTGTTAATAAATTAAATTATTCTTGTAAAATATTTCTCACTACATTTCATAACATGATGTAGTATTTATAAAATTTATTAAATTGTGTAGAAACTTCAGATAAGAAAAGCATTGTGATCATTTTGACCTACTTCATAAAAAATGGTTTTCAGAATTCAGGAAATTGATGTCTAACCTTCAATGCCTGTCTGTCAAATTTTTTGTAAAAGCCTTTATTTTTAAAACAGCTTGTTTTTTTAATGTAATTTAATTTGGATGTTACATTAAAGTTAACCCGCAGATAGTTCCATATTAATTTCAACCTTCTGCGCAAATTTCTTCCTTTCATGCATGATTAGAAGCGCTCAAACTAATGTTGTAAAATATTTTAACTATCTAAATGTGTCAGTATTTGATACTAATACTAGTATGTATTAAGTATTAGGGTAGACCTAGAGTGTACGGTGCCCCTAATAGATATCGCAATTCGGTACTATCGATTGTATTAATTACGCCATATTTCGATATATCTAAATAATGCTTGAATTGCGTAATTTTACACGTTAAACAAAAATGTGTTTGTATTCAATTTTGTAAACCTTAATTTTTATTTCCCTAGTATTTCTTATCACCGCTCCGCACCGCTTTGCGGTGCTCCACTCATTTTCAGAAGAAAAACAACCCTCCTGCATATAGACCAGGTAGAGGTCCAACTCGAAGGATAAAAGAGTTTAACGGACAAGACATATCGATATATTAAGTCTCGAAAAAGGTCGACAGTGAGATTACGTGTTATCAGAAGGGGCACCGTACACTGTAGTTCAGCCAGTATTTGATGTTTGATACTAATGTGACTTTTTTTGTGATAATAAGCGAAGAAGCTTAAGTTCCCATACATGGTCAAAATGTTTGCGAGTTTGCGCAAACATGTATGGGGCTGTTTGATGTCTGTGCAAACATGATGTTTGACGTGTATGGCCTAAATTTGCCCGACATCTGGTTTGCGCAAACATGTTTGAAAATGTTTGATCGTGTATGGGAGCCTTTAGTCGCCAAAATTAGTGAATTTCATTTTTTTATCAATACATATATATAGATATCTATGTTTGTATTTAATTAATAGGAGTATTCTCTATTTGTTTTATTAGTTATGTGAATAATGTTTTTCACCTAATTGATTTTGTTAAGTGACTTTTTTTGCGTTAAGGCTCTCATACACGGTCAACATTTTTGCGCAAACATTTTGACCGTGTATGGGGCTGTTTGATTTTTGTGCAAAATGTTTGATCGTGTATGAGGTTCTTTAGTACCACAAGTACTACTACTACTACTATTTATTCTTTTCGGACTAGGCAGGTGAAACCAATTGATTTATATAATTTATTTATTGAACACAAAATGGATGGAATTATATTACTATTTCAGGTTGTCAGGTTGTAAGAGTGTCTGTTTATAGTGGACGTTATGGTGCTACTTTTTGGCGAACTAAAGCTTAATGCTTGTTCCAGTCGAGAACAATGACTATCGATTTACTGAGATAGAAAGATAATGAATTACTGACCATTGAGTACGTGAACCATTACGGAAGCTGCATGCGAGCTGGACGGTGCGCACGTGTAGTTGCCAGAATCCGTGGCAAGCGCCCTAGCTATGAGTAGTCGAGATGTCCTCGTCTGTTTCTCGGTTAGGACGCTTATGCCTCCCCTACCCGAGTAGTTGACGACGCTGTTACCCCGATACCAGTAAATAAACGAAGGCGGTTCTGGCGTCTCTCTGACAACACATGTCAAGTTTATATCAGAACCTGACTTTACGAATATTTCGCTTTTACCCAGGATTTCCGCTTGTGACACTGAAACATAAATAAAACACATTGGATTAATTATCGCTTTAATTTAATAATAACTACGATCAATTTGATCGTGGTACTCACAGATAAAACTAGATTGTTAGTTCTATATCTATGTATGTTCTTCTAAAATTGTTTAGAAAATATTTAAATCAAAGGTTTCCAACCTTTTTTGTTTTGTGTCTTGATTTCTGTCTTAGAATATTTGAAATCGGATATATAAACTATTTTTGATCTTCAGAACGATCATATATAGCTTCCGTTACCTTCGGTGATCTCAGAAGCATAAAATAAAACAGAATAATTTAAGTATCGAATAAATAATAAAAAGTAGGACGTTATTGCTTTTTTTTCTAGTAATATTTTTGATCACATAGCCCCTGTTACTTTCGGTAACCTCGGAAGCAAGAAAAAAAAAAAAAATAAATAAATAAAAAATAATTAAAAACATAATTAAATGAATTATGCAACATCACGATGCATCACAACCCCTGAAGATGCTTCCAGTAGTGAAAGCGAAACGTCGGACTTCAACCCCTTCGTGACGCAGATTTCACCGGAAAACCAAGCTGTTTATAAGGGTGAGTAGCCTGCTTTATATAAAATTGTTGAGCATCTTTTATATTACCTCCTTTTAAGCCCTTATATTAATATTTATTATTAATCCCTTTTTTATATTAAATAAAGAACACGAAGAAAAAAAATGTAATTCTACTCTCAAGATAATGTTCAACAAGGACTACTTCAGACCCCTTTGGGTGAATTAATTATTATAACTTCTTCTTTACCCATTTTCATATTTTTACGTAATGTTCTCCAATCTCATATATTTTTGAAAACGATTACCTCGGAAAGTAAATTTCGGTACTTTTTTTTGGCATAGAAATTTCGCAACTATTTATGGTTAACCAACCCAAATGTAATGAAAGAATAATTGAACGAGCGTAATGAGTTCTTCATTTCAGAAAATTGGACTTTGAAAATTTTGTATGCTTGTTTGTCCAACTATTACTGGCGTTTAAATTAACCGGCACACAGGTGCAGCTTATTACTTGAAATTTAACACTAAAATTTTCAGTATGGTGGACGACTAAAAGTGTTTGTAAAAGTTTCAGCATGATATGCTACACATTGTTATAAAAGTCTTGAACAGAAGGAAACGAACTTGCAACTATTGTTAAAAAAATTATATTTTAACGCCATTTTTTAAGAACAATATGAAGATTTTAAAACAGTCTTTGCTCTTTTCTAGTAGATTAATAATATACAGGGTAGCACAAGAGTATAGAAACCCCTGAATAACTCGTCAGAAATGGGTCATTCTCCAAATTTGGTGACATTTCAGTCACAAAGCGATTTAAAAAAAATCACAGGGAAGTACTTAGTCCAAGTACTTTTTAGGGTTTTGTAGATGAGTAAGCATACCCATTATGTAAATTATGATTTCTTGTCTTCAATCTAAAAGTCCCGGGTTCGATCCCCCGGGGGGTCACAATGTTTTTTATCAGTAATAAACCAATAAGGAACGCAAAATTTAAAAAAGCAAATATATATTTGTGTCCTACTATTCAGGAGCTTTCATTTGATACCCAACTCAAAATTTTAAAAAAAATAAAATTTTGGGTGAATTTTAAATTTTCGCGCCTAAAATTGGCAATTTTTAAAATTTTTCTATGCACTCCCGGAATTTGCATCACCCCACAATAGGGTATTAGTATGATTTATTTTAAAATTTTATGACCAGCCGTTATATGGTAGTTGAGGGGCGGCAATTTTGGGTGTATTTTGATTTATTTGAGCAATAAGAAAAACGAAATTTAAAAATTTATTTATATATTTGTAATCTGCTATTCAGCAGCTTTCATTTGATACCCCACTCGAAAATTAAAAAAAATCTAAATTTTTGACTCTACCGCATTTTTTCGAATTTCGCATGCGCATATTAAATTTTTAACTTTTGTGTATATGTCCTGTGTTTGGGCCCGGAAGTTATGCCAGTGTTATTAATTTCAGCATTTTAGCTTAAATTGTTCGGGTGCTATGAGCCAAAGAGCGACGGACAGACAGACACATCACCCTCGGCATAAGGGTTTTGAGAAGTATCTACAAAACCCTAAAAACGAATGCCTGAGTAATGTTGTTTTCTTTTGTCTTTTGTAAGTCTTCTTGTGATCAACATTTCCTTTTCTATTTGAAGTTCTTAAAATTTATATTTACCTAATTAAAAAATATATTATGTTAATATTGTCACTCCCTAGCCCTGTCACAAAGCCAAGGTTTTATATTAAAAAATAAATTACAGCCATTTCTTTCACTGCACACCTAATAATTGGGTATCATTTTTCTCAGCAACATTAAAAGTATTGAGTTAAAAAATAATTAGAATTTTAGATGAAAGAGATCAGTTATCACAACATGTTTTATCTCTGTCACATGGTTTCGGTGTCACTCCCTAGCCAGTTTTATAAAGTCCCGCCTACGTTCTCGGAAAAGGAAATTTTATGCTAAAAACTAGCGTGGTGGCAACACTGTCATAAAATATGAAACACGTGAGCCATTTTGTTTTGTTCTATAACTTGTCAGTTGCTTCCCGTATGTGAAGTGTCACAGTATTTTTATTGACGGTCACTCCCTAGGCCGTATCAAAATTGAAACAGGCAAGATTTTCTTTTTGTACTTAACAAAGTCTTGTACTGTTTCTAAACCTCTATAAATAGCTAAGTACTATTTATTTATTTTTTAACTATTCTTGCCTGGACAAATAAAACATGGTTGATTTGTCACTCCCTAGGCAGTCACTCCCTAGCCTCAATAAACATTTATAGGAGCTAGGGAGTGACCATGACGGCTAGTAAGGGACAAATAGTTAATTTTTATATAAAATATCTCCTATAGGGTACTTATTTACTTGGGTACATACCAATAAGTATGTACCCAAGTAAATAAGGTGCCATAGGGAAAGAGTTTACCTAAGTACATACTATTTATAATAGAAACAAAATAAAAATAAAAACTATTAAGGAATCTAGCTCGCGCACTCTTTAAATCAAATTATATTTCACTTTTTTATAACAAAAAACCAACTGACAACAACTTAACAGTTGCCAACACAATACATTTTAAAAATAAAAAATAATCCTAATGTTGCTTATGTAAACTAAAGTTCCCACTTTGTAGTAAGTTTTTTTTTTTTTTGACATGTAAGATTGAAGTCAAAATTCAATAATTATTTAGTTTAAAGACATATGATGTATGTTTTTATGCAGTTAAAGTTTTTATTTTAATGTACCATGTTTTATTTAATTAAAAAAAGGCAATTTTATACAGTAATGATAGTGCACATATATAATTTTGTCACTCCCTAGCTCTATGTGTCACTCCCTAGTTTATGACTTTTTTTAATTGAGTATATTTCTAAAACTACGAATTTAAGTGTGTGACTGCTTCATGAGATAGTCAAACAGAACCGTATAAAGGGTATAAGAGCAAAAAAAGTTTAAGAACTCGACTTAAATTTCCGAAAAAGTTTGAAGACCAAATAGCACCGAATTTGGAGAATGACCCAAATGCATTTTTTTGAAAAAGTTAAATTCAAAAATTTCAGGATTTTTCCTTGGGTATTCAATGGTGACCTTGGATTTGACCTTATCCTGGCCCTCAAGGGCATTTGAAGGTCAACTTTGTTTGTTTTGTCTATTTTAAATAGGAACCCCCATTTTTTATTGCGGATTTGAAAAGAGCTAGCAATTATGCGTAAAATATGACCTTGAGCATTACCTTTAAGTTCATGCCAAGGTCATAATAGTTTTTCCAATAGGATACCCTAATTTGTTTTGCGGATTACGAGATAACAAAATTTTTCTCTACAACAGCAGCCACGACGAATGACCACGGCCTACTCCACGTCCTCGTCCTCGATCACGGCCTTTCGCCATTTCAACCCTTTCCCCTTTTTATTAATTTATTTGTTTAAGTACTTTTATTCAATTTTTTTTCTTCATGGTCTTATTTCTGGTCATGGTTAAGGATGTGATCGACCTTTAAGAGGTAAACACTAAATGAGTATGCACTAAGAAAGTCTTCTAAAAATGTAGAATTCAAAAGTTAGCGAGAATAATATTAGACTAACTTAAATACAAGCCTTTTAGTTTGTTGATTAGTTTATGGAAACAAGAGGAGATTCTGTCTGCAGAAAATTTCTTGTTTAGCTTTATTATGAAATAATATCTTAAAATTGTTTGGGTTGTTTGGAATGGACAAAATGTTTTGATGAAACAGCCGTAGCTCAAGGGATAGGTTACGAAGTTTGAAACACCTCTCATCCCCTCTTCGAAGGAATGGAAATGTTGATTCAGGACAGAGGCGAGATAATCTCATGATTTGGACTGAGAGACCTTGGGTGAAGTCTCCCTAAACCTAGTTCTGCCAAGCTAGAACCTTCCTGCTAAACCACCTTAGGTGTTGCGACATCTAGACACAGTTCAACACAACTAGAGACCCTAGTTAAACCAGTTTCCTCTCTATTTCCTCTTTTAAAACGAAAATTGTTATAGTAAACAAGAAACATTATTATGGTGGGTTTTATACATTTTACTTTAAATATTCACTTCATAATTATACTCAATTATAAGTAGATTTAAAATAATCTTAATAGGTTCTTTAATGAATTATTAGTAGAGTCACTTGATTATTACTTAATTATTGGAGGTTTTATACATTTTACTTTAAACATTCCCTTCATAATTATACTCAATTAACAGTATAAAATGATCTTAATAAGTTTTTCAGTGAATGATTAGTAAGTTCTTTATGGATAAAGAAACACATTATCTTAACTAAAAGTAACAAAATTATGCTTAGTTGGCTTTCATCCACAAGAAGTAATCTTCAATGATTCTAAGTAATCTTCAAATTTAGTAGGTATCAGTTGTTCAGAGATCTTGCAACAGGAATATAATGTGAGAGAAAGAGCATACTTTAAAAACAAAAATCGCAAATATAATTTAAGCATTCAAATGCGGTGTAGAGGTATTAAAGAATACATTAATTTTTGTTAATTAAGTATAAGAATACTCATGACCATAACAAAAATAACTAATACAAAATTACGTGTGGTGTCGCGGGACATCCGGTAGGAACGAAGTTCCTTACATTTTTGATTAAATATAAATGATAAAATCACATCGCTAAGTACGTATACTAACTACTTATACATGGCGGAATTAGAAAAGAGACAAAATTAAAAGTAACTAACTGTCCGTACCTAGCTTAAGGCAAAATTAAAAGAAAAGTGTTATTTGTACCATTAAAGCAAGAATCTTACAATAAATATGTATTGAGTGTAAGAAAAAAAGGTAATCATGATGAGCAGTTAAAGAGTATGATTGCTAAAGAATGTTATATTGAAATAAGTGACATTTGACATATATAACAAAAATAAACAAAACAAGTCAAGTAACAGGCTTCCTTAATAACACTTTTTCCCGTCAACATTTTTGAAGATACGTTTACGCGAGCGTTGCGCGGATAACGTTGTCAAACCAGGGGCGGCCCGACCCAAAACATTCGGCGCCCCCCCCCCCCCTCCCTTTATTATCTGTTTGAAAAGAAGTGGTTAAAAACGTACTTTTCAACTAAAAAAATGTGGTTATTGACTTTTTTATTGGTTAACTAAGCTTAAGATTATTTGCTACTTTCTTTTTTTTTTTAAGCTTAAGAAAATTTTCACACGAAGTAAAGCGTTTGCGTATTAAGAACAATTGTTATTTGATAGAGAAATGCTTACTGGCGGCAATAAAATATCATAAAAAGAATGAAGAAAAACAAAATCTATACTTTCGGTAAATCTTCACTTGAACACCCACTTATTTAAATTTTCCGATTGACTTTGGTTTTATTTTTTTAAACTGTTCCACTTTTAGTTTACAACTTTAGGCCTGGTGATAAATATAAAATATCCACTCACGTAAATACGGGAAATGGTGAAATTGGTGGATCCTACAGATGGGGAACAGGAGGATAACAGCTATCCTGAGTGTTCCCCACTCGTAGAAAACCCCAATTTCAACATTTCCCGTATTTACGTGAGTGGATATTTTACATTTTTAGGTATGCATATGTGTATTTGCAACTGTTTGGATCCCTAGTCTAACTACCTATTAAAACAAAGGGATATGTTTAGTCCAATTTACTTTGGGACAAAATAATAACACTCTGTTATGTACAAAAAGTGATATGTCTTTGTCCCAAAGTATATTACACTAAGTATCCCTTTGTCGTAATCAGTGAAGGAACAAGGGTGAGGCAACCGGGGCAGTCGCACCGGGCGCGAGCCTGAGGGGCGCTAAATTGATAATAAATAGGTTAACTGGGGTACAGCCCAGGGCGCTAAATTATGTTAAAGACGGGTCTGAAGCGCCAAATTGCCCAATTTTCTTCGGGAGCTGAAATGCCTAGTTCCGTCACTGGTCGGCAATTCTTATTTGTGCCATTTCATACGTTATTAAAATTTTTACGAGTGCAATTAAACGATTTTGTTGAAATGATAAAAGATTTATTTATGGAGATTTTCGTATGGTTTTGTGTTTTTGCATCCAATTCGAAGGTTTGTTGCCATCATGAGCTAATTCCCTGCCCTTAGAAAACCCCTATTTTCGAAACCACCAGGTCTAAAGTTGTTAAATTTAAAAAAAAGGAACAACAGTTTTAAAAAACCCGAAGTCAATCACACAATTAAAATAATTGGGTGTTCAAGTGCAGATTTACCACAAAAATTACCAGTGTAATGATCTGAATAGGTTTGGCGCCCCCCAAGACCGGCGCCCCGTGCGGCCA
This sequence comes from Gerris buenoi, assembly GCA_001010745.2. Taxonomy (NCBI): domain Eukaryota; kingdom Metazoa; phylum Arthropoda; class Insecta; order Hemiptera; family Gerridae; genus Gerris; species Gerris buenoi. The sequence goes on from KZ652665.1 coordinate 119,158, forward strand.
CACGGGTCGCACGGGCCTCGGGCCGCCCCTGTGTCCAACGAACTCAGCCTGGGCATTGGTAAAATGAACATGTGTACCAAATTTCAACAAACTCGGTTAACTTTTACTCAAGTTATTGTCATCGGTAGATTTCTTGACGGATTTTGCGTGACGGTGACTTTGTGACGGTTATTTTGTGACGATAAATTTGGTCGTTTTTTTCGGATTCACTCTCGGGATCCAGAACGTGTCATAAGGAACTTCGTTCCAAAATCATACAAAAGCATAAGAATGATTTAACAAAAAAAGTCAATATAGAGAATAAAATGTATAGGTCCTAACTACTTCATACTTTCGACTGAACCATATTTTTATTATAAGAGGATAATCAATTTAAATATTTATAAATAAATCTTCATATTAATTTATTTAAATTTTATTAAGCGTTAAGTATAGGTTGAACCATATCTTTATTAAACGGAGACAATCAATTTTTTCATAGTTATAAAGAAACATCAACTCTGAATAAAAAATTTACTCTGTTTTAAATATTGGTATGCTCTTTTTCAATATTTATTTTAGCAAAATAAGGTGATAAGATATGATGCCGCAATAATAATAATAGAAATAAAGGTAGGAGCGAAAGAATAAGGAAAAGAAAAAAAAAAGTTAGAGCTTGATATTGCCATTTCTTCTCTTTTTTTTATAATATACCAAAAACCACAATGGCCTTTTTTTATAAAAAGGTTTGTATAAAGAGGAAGTAAACTATAAAGCTCTTTATCTAGAAATAAGGAACTCAAAGGCCTATCTGAAGATAAAATAAACTAAGGCTTGTACCAGCCTCTTTCAAGACCTATCTGATATAAAAAAAACCCTTTTTTACAGACTTAATACTCTACCCATAGCATAATGTTTTAAAGAAAGAGAATAACATTAACTATAACTTTAATATTAACTAAAAAGGGTACACTTATCATTTATTCTTTCATCTTTTAGCGTTTACTATGTATGCAATAGAACTTAATTAAAAAATAACAACAGAAAACTCATCATAATTACATTATCAATTTAATATACTAGCCATCACGTGGCTCTATTGAAGCGAGCGTAATGGTTTAAAAATATTTAATACTAAGCAAATAGTCAATCATTAAGATTTGAAGTTAAAGAGGATTATTGTAACAGAGAGCCGAGTAGGAGAAAATGGTACCTTTATATTATTCCTTAACTAAAGACGCCCCAGCCTTCTCCAATTCAACTATTAAAAACTGTATCACTTAAATACACAAAAAACTTCTGTTTGTATGAGATTGAAATTTTACCTGCCCGCTTTGTAACGGGCATGTAAAACGGAAATATCGCCCAAATTTACAATGAATTGAGTCGTCTTTCTCACGGAAGGAGTCAATAATTTTAATGCGTTTGGCAATGGGGCATACAAGGCTAACACATAGTGCTGGGCCGTCGACCTCCCATATGCCCACAATGTAAAAATGACACACTGAATGTTACACATATCTTTTTGGAGTGCCCACGACTAAAAACCTTCCGGGATAAATACAATGTAGTATCATTAGAGTCATTGTTTGCTATTGTGTCGGGGCGTGGGGCAGAAGTACTGAACTTTGTGAAAGATTTAGGACTATTTAATGTATTATAAAGCAAAAGCTAAGATAAGGTAAGGTTTTGTTGTATTCTCATTGGTTAAGCTTTCATTGTGTTTTTATTGGATCAAAATATAAATATAAATAGATAACACTGGAAAATTCCGATATTACCGCTAATAGCCATAGCTGCTGAAACGGAGGGGGAAAAAACTAGGCATTGATTGGCTCTTACATTGAAGCGAGCGTAATGCAATAAATATTAGATTCAAAGAAAATAGAGTTAACCTTGATAAGTTAGTAGTTAAATAGGATGCCTTTCAACATTGTTTCAGCCGTGTGTATAGTGAAAGAGAAGGATGCTTTTCTACATATTCCTTAACTTAAATGTTCCAGCCATCATCATTTCAGCTGTTATAAAATCAGTTGCATTACTTCACTACTACTTCTATCAAGTTGAAATTTTACAAACTTGTTTCAATTTGGCTTTAGACAATGTATATGAAGTATTATAAAAAGTCGCTACATTAGAATGTAAGGTAGCGGTAAATACGTTATTTTCTCAAACGTGTAGCGTTGGTCCGCTTTAATAGTTTTAACGATCTTTATCTCTTTATAGCATTGTCGCTTTTGGTTTTACTTAAATTAAAAAATTTATTGGTCAAAAATATCTAATCGAATAGGTGATAATAGAATATTTTGTTGTCCTGAAATTCCAATTTTACGCGAGTGTTCTTCGCAAACTCTTAAACGGATAACGCATCGTTTCGTCGCTATCGACTCATCAGGGGCCCGTCACTCATCAGGGCGGAAATGGCGTAATGCCGAGCCAACATCCCTGTGACGATTGTCTGATGTTGGAACAGTTCCTATGTGTCACGCGGGCGTGACACATCCCTTGGTGTCTCAGTAACACTCATTGTATACCTATTGCAGTGTGCATAATCACGGTAGAACATTGTTGATGTGTTTTGCCAGCCAAGCAAGAATGGCGGTGTGAGAGCACGCTCGTCTCTGATATGCCCTATTATCTGATCGACTTGATCCAGTATAGTATAGGTCCAGAGTTGGGTGGGCATCGTCGGGCCCCTGATGAGTCGGAAGCGACGAAACGATGCAGGACATGGCGTAATGCCGAGCCAACATCCCTGTGACGATTGTCTGGTGTTGGAACAGTTCCTATGTGTCACGCTCGCGTGGCACATCCCTTATAGGTAGGGAGTTAGTCGATTTAAGTCCTGTGCTACGTAGCAAGCTATAGGGCATCACAACAACTCAACAAAACAGCTCCACCTGACACGATTCTGGGACGACACCTTCAGCTAACATAGGTTGGAATAGTTGCGGAAGGGTCGGTCAAAATTTATATTTGTTGTTGCTTCGAGTTAACAACACGATCCAATAATCCCCTTTGAAGAATCCACCAATAGTGGAAGCAAATTGCGTCGGACTTCGAACCCATTGTGACTCAAAATTAGAAAGTTATAATTATATTACAAGCATCATAGTTAAACAATAAATAAAGTTTGGTCTTGGTATGTTCCAACAACACTTCAAACTAGTTCCAAACTAGTTTCAAACTGTACGACGCATGCGGATTAGCGAAAAACGATCAATTATGGTCCGTAGCGCATACGTCGGTCAGTTCCAAACCAGTTTGAAGTGTGGTTGGAACAGACCTATTGACTGCGAGTAAGTTCTATAACATTTTTGAAAAAATTATTAGTATAATGTTTATATTACTTTGAAAATTAGTTCAATTAATTTATTCGCACTGGTCTTGCTGATACTCATTAAGTTTCTCTTCACAGTTCGTCAAAGATATCTATATATATAAAATCCAAATACCACTCACTGACTGACTGACTGACTGACTGACACATCACGATATCTCTGAAACCACGGGACCTACGACCATGAAATTTTGTAGGTGTGTTCCTCTTACCTCCTAGGTGCTCGCTAAGAAATGTTTTTAAAATCCGCCATCTTGATTCAAGATGGCGGCCATTTATACACAAAATTCTACAAACCAATATCTCCGGAACTAATTGCACTAGAACCTTGAAATTAAGAAGTTAGCTCCTTTTTATGAAATTAGTAACTTTAGATAAATGGTATACCAATCGGGCATTTTGAATCAAGATGGCGGCCATATATATATAAAAGTTAACGAATGTATGTACTTTATAAAAATCTACAGTTGTAGTCAGATCTTGATGAAAATTTGCACAATTGGCCTACAAAGCAAGGGGAAAAAACTGTCAACATGAATTTTCGAAATTTAATTTTTGTACACAGGGGTACGGGGTACAAATGTCAAAGTAATGAATACCCTTCATGATGCATATCGTTGAAAAGCTCTTCTAGAGTACAGTAATTGTTGTTATGTACAGTTTTATCATATTTTCACTTAGGAGGGGAGGGGGGGGGGTAAATTGGAAAATATAGCTATATCTTATATAAAAAGAAGAGTATCAGTATGATGGTATGTCTTTTATCCTAATTTGATGAATATTTACACACTTTTCCTTCAAAATAAGGTGAAGGTCACTGCCTACATGAGATTACGAAATTACAATTTTGGTACACAGGGGTACGGGGTACAAGTAATGAATACCCTTTATCTTCATGATGCATATCGTTGAAATGCTCTTTAAGAGTACAGTAATAATTGTTGTAATGTTTACGGGGTACAAATGACCAAGTCATGGATACTGGATACCCTTCATGATACAAAACGTTGAAAAGCTGTTTAAGAGAAAAGTAATTGTTCTTAAGTACAGTTTTGTCTTACTTTAATTTAGAAGGGGAGAGGTAAAATGGAAATTTATATCTAAATCTCTATATGTATATAAAATTCATCATAAGTGCGTATACATATGTATAGTTTTTTATACAAATCTACAGTTTTAGCCCGATCTCGATGAAAATTTGCACACTTGACCTTCAAAGCAAGGGGAAGGTAACTGTCCACGAATTTTCGAACTATAACTTTTTCAAAGGGGTACGGGGTACAAGTAATAAATACCCTTCATCTTCATGATGCATATCGTTGAAATGCTCTTTAAGAGTACAGTAATTGTTGTTATGTACCTACAGTTTTGTCATATTTTCATTTAGGAGGGGGATAAATTTAGGATATTTGCAAATTAAATTATCAAAGAGGTGGGGGGTATAAGTAGGAGGGATAGAATCTAGATATTCTCGAATAGTAAAATAATTTGTATGCTTTCCTGGTAGTTTATAAACTTATCAAATATAAAAACACTCCGTAGCGAAGCACGGGTATCCAGCTAGTATTATATTAGAAATAATTATTGATTTAGAAAATCAATGTCAGATCCTCTGTTGAAAAACAATTGATACTAAAATAAATACTGTTAAAAGATCATCGATGTAAACAGCTTTCATAGAATCCTAAAACGGAAAGATTTCTAACTCCCCTCTACCTGTGTTAGACTACTATCGCTGGTAGAGCTATTTGGCGGTTAAAATTGTAACTAAATCTTTTATAAATTTAATAACTAATAATTCTAAATCTACTAATAATTCAATAAACTAATAATTCAAAATCTTTTAGATTTTGAGCTTCTAAATTCAAAGAAATAAATTAATTTGTTAGTTAGCTAGATTCGAACCCGAGATCTCTTGCACCCGAAGCAATCACGCTCTTACAGCCACCGAGGCTCGTTTTTCCTTTTATTTATTTACAAAACACTAAAAATGTCTGACTAATAGTATTTGTTTATATCTTAGAATTCGAGGAATGTCTAAAGATTATAAGTAGTTTAGCATTTTAACCGCCAAACAGCTCGACCAACGCTAGTGGTCTTACACCTCTAGGATACTGGAGTTGGATATAAACAAGGATACATGTCAAAGAATGTCGATGTAATCATATTTAATATTGTTTTTAAGAACACCAATAAAAAAAGGATAATTGTTTTGAGGACATCAATGTAAAAAGAATAATACATTTTTTAAAAAGTCATTGTAATAATACTTAAATTATTTTTTAAAGAACATCATTCTAAAAAAAGGGGTTATTTTTTTTTTTTTTTTTTTTAGTCTATTAATGTAAAAAGATTAATACTTTAAAAACATGGATGCTAAAATAGCATGCCATTAAAAAACTAACTTTTATTTTATTATTTGTAAAACCAAACATAAATTTTATCGCTTTTGACCTGAACCTATAAAAAAAAGTTGGTTCCTATAACACCATCAACTATTTAAAACAAACCCTTCATTTAATATTATGATTGAAATAGTTACCCTGAGATAAAATTTAATAAACATAAATTTTATAGAAGGTGGCGTTTAAAGGGTCATTGTCCTATGAAACTGTAAAACTCTAACAAACGTAAGTTAAATTATATCTATTGTAAATCTATGTGAGAAGGAATCAGGTTAATATCGTGAGGGTATTATAAAAGTCTAATTAGCATAAAAAATAGGATTTTTTTTTACCTTTTTTTAAATCGTCTTTGCTATGTTTTTATGTGTTTTAGTTAATGAACTCGCAATTAAGTGATATCATCTTTCATATCGTTCTAAGCCTCCACCCTAACATTCCTTCGACCTGGGCTGAAAACAGGAGCGTTTACAGGACATTTACGCTTAATGGCCGTACGGGGACATAGGGAATGGCCATTAGATTTTCACAGAATTGCCTGCCCAAAGCTCAAGCCGTGTCGCTTCTTTTTTTTTTAATTAAATAATTGCCATATTTAGGGGAGGAGCAAAACTTGGTTTTAGGGTAATACGACACGTAAAGTGTTTCCATACAATGTTACAAATATAACGACCATTTCTCTTTATGATTAAAATATGGTTAGGTTTTTTTAATTTAATTAGTTTATTTTATACACATATATATAAACATGGCTTTTCGAGGCCTTTTTTAATATAACAAATTCGTTTTCAACCACCTCAGGGCATACCCAGCCGGGCTACAAAACGCACTATTTTTGGCCATCGTTCGCATAAATATATAAAATAAAAATAAATCGGTCGCTTCAAACCAGTCCGTTTGAACCAACCAACCACATAATAGAATTATAAAAATCCCGTCAAGTACTTGCTAGCAAGTTACTAAAAGGGTTTCTTCGGTCATAATAATTAATTATTATTATTATTATTATTTCTTTTTCTAAACAAAAATATCCATCGTTCACTTTTAAAAATCAAGATGAGCATACATTATTATTCTTTACTATCTTCGGTATGCGCTTATTGAATTATTTTAAGGCTAAAATGGCCAAAATGGCTGCCATTTTAGAAACACGATATATTTTTGTGAACTAAAATTCAACCTTTAAAATGATACCCAACTTCGATTTTTCAAATTAAAAAAATTTTGGGGCCCCCTAGTTACGGCCCCCTAAAATTTTAAAAATTTGACTTATTTATTTCAACTCCCGGAAATACCATTGGACCATAGATACGCATTTTTTTGTGTTTTTGCCTTACTTTTCAGACCTGTCCTTTTGGGCTAGCGGGGGGGGGGACATTTTTTTTTCATTTTGATTTAATTTTTTGGGGGGTAAAATGGCCGCGATTTTGTAAACACGATATATTTTTGTGAACCAAATTTCAATACCTTTAAAATGATACCGAACTTCGATTTTTCAAAAAACAAAATTTTTGGGGCCCCCTGGTTACGGCCCCCTAAAAATTCTAAAATTTCACTTTTTTTAAATTAACACTGGGAAATTTTATTGGACTACATAGATATATATTTATGAATTTTTGCATTAGTGCAGGGGGGATAAATTTTGGGTTTGATTGAATTTTTTGGGGGGTAAAATGGATGCAATTTTTAAATTGCGAAACATATTTGTAATCTACATTTCAATACCTTTGAAATGATACCCAACTTGAAAATTACAAAAAATGAAAAATATTGCGCGGTGATCGCAAATGATCGCAGATCGCAGAAATTTAGAGTGTTAAAGTTTGCAATAGGTTTTCTTTTTTTGGGCAAAAAAGTTTAACTTATATACCAAATTTCAAGTCTATAGCTTCAGTAGGTCGGGAGATATACACCAAGATGCGACGGACGGACAGACGCACTACCAAAAGCATAAGGTTTTTTAGGACGACCTCGAAACCCTAAAAACCGCGTTTGGAACCTTATACCCCCTTATAATAGGTGATTTAATTTCATCTTAAAATCATTGGCACACCCAGAGCACTAGTGCAATATTGCACATAAGCACCATTGCACAGGATCACCATAGCACCATAGCACCAAAGTACTATAGCATCAGAGCTTAAGTGCACCATTACCCCATGGAACTACCTATTTCAGCACTAACTAACTATTACAGCAGTGCACATTTGCACCAGAGCGAACACTATTACATAAGAGCACTACCGCACAAAACCCAAAGCACCAATACATTAGTTCGTAGCACATAGCAAATAGCACCAGTGCACATTTCACCATTTTCACTACACTTTCACACTAATTTATCATTTTGAACAATTACATTTCATAAACATTATTATATAACTTAAAACGGAAAATTCCAATACAAAAATCCGTTTCCGACATAATGGAACATATTTTGTTCCATTGACTGACAGTCAATTTTTGCAAATCAACATTTTTCTTTAAAATTATATGTCCCATTTTAATAAAATTTGTAGGGTATGTCATAACTAGCACATTGCTGGTCCTAAGTATAAGTTTTAACCTTCTGCGCCTCTTTTTTTCTCTTCAACATGCGCAAAACATACATTTTTTTTACTCCTATATTTTCAAAAGTACCCATGTGATTTTTATTAAATTTGGATGGTTTGTTCAAATTACCAAAAGTAGACCGCAGATAGCACCAGATTAGTTTCAACCGTCTGCACTCTTTAATTATTAATTGATACTTAATTTATGTAAAAAATCAAAAAATATTTGACACCATAAAAAAATAGGGGAAATAAATAAATTAGACAATATGGCTAATAACCAAAGCCAAGTGGTACCAAAATAAATGTAATATTTCCGGTCCAGTGACCGTTTAAATTTTTACAAAAAAAATGTAAAATAGACTGCCAATTAGAGTGGCACATAGCTTCCTCGCACCCTATTATGTACTTTATTGTGATATTAACATTAACATTATTGTTATATTATTATATTGTTATTTTGTTTACTGTCTAAAAACTATTAATAGTTTCAGCGATCTTTAACACTTCATAGCAGTGTCGCTGTTGGTTTTACTATAAAATTGTATTTGTAATAAATGTTTGTCTCATTGAATAGATGAAGTTTGATTTTTTCCGGCCTAAAATTCCAATTTTAAATTAGAAGTTCGCGTTTACGTGAGCATTACGCGTGAACGCTTGGACGGATAACGTTGTCCAATAAACCCGTCCTGGGCATTGGAAAAATGAACATGTCTACCAAATTGCATCAAAATCGTTTCGAAATTCGCGGACAATCAGACCAACAGACAGACAGACACGAGACCAAAAATGTTCTCTGATGTCTGAAACGGATTTCTGTCTTGAAAGTTTTAAAAGCAGTTTGTATAGAGCTTGAATTTATATTTTTATAACTTCATTTAGTCTAGTGATTTTTTTTATTTTTGAATTATTAATGATACAATCAAACTGACATAAAGAACAATTAGTACAGTAAAATTAGCTCAAAAATTGTCCAAACCCAAACATCCAAAAAAAAAATTTCAACCCCACGCCAAATTGTTCTATACCCTCCTTGTAGTAAGTGATAAAAAGTTGCACGACTTGCAGCGTCGGGTTTGGCCGGGAGGGGGGAGGAAAGGGGGGTAAAAAGGTATGTTTAATCGTTTTTCACTAATATCTCGAAAACTATGAGGTTTGGCGCTAACTTTGTTGTATACAAAATTAATCTATTTAAAATTTAGAACAGAAATAGACTTATGCATTTTTGTGCTAAAGTTAAGGATTACGGAGTTATGAAGGGTAAACACATCACATTTTTCTATTTTGATTGGAACTTTTAAATGAAAATACGTGGTCTTAATTACACTTTTCCACCTTAAAACATGATTCCACACATTTTTCTTCCATCACATTTTTCTATTTTGCTTGGAACTTTTAAATGAAAATACGTGGTCTTAATTACACTTTTCCACCTTAAAACATGATTCCACACATTTTTCTTCCATCAAATGCCCGAAAATTGTTTTTGGAAGTGGTTTAGGCTAATTTTTTTAAAAATAAAATTTAGATTTTTTTGGTTTTTTTACGAGTGCAGGGGAACTATTTCGTCTACAGGTTTCATTTTGTGCTTGTCTGAAAGCCAAATAAATTTACTAAAACTTCGTTTCTTATGGCTTTTCTTGTAGGTGAGCTGTTTTATGCCGATATTGGGCCCGAAACAAGAGCAATATTTAAAATTTCAATTTTTTGTGGAAAAACTGCCAATTTTAGAACAGTGATTTCGAAGCTGCAAATTTAGGCCCTCCACCCTAACTGTAATAAAAAAAAATCATAAATAATCCAAATTACAATTATCAATAACTAAAGGAGACATACAGAGAAAAATACAACCCCGCACCGGGAATCGAACCACGGGACCTCTGTTTACCGTACAGGTGCTCTTACCATCTGAGCTATACGGGAAAAGGATTCTTCTCTGTCGTAACTGATACATATTCCCGAATCCAAGCTTTAAATCTTATCCTACAAATCTAGAGAGCCAAATATTCACGGCAACAGAACTAGACCGAGAATTAACGCTTATAATTGTAAAGTACTCAAAAAAAAAAATCGTTCCAAAACGTTTCCAGGAAAATGGAAAATAGTGCTATTTTTACAGCTTCATAACTTTGACACAAAAATGCTTAAGTCCATTTCTGTTCAAAATTTTAAATAGATTAATTTTGTATACAACAAAGTTAGCGCCAAACCTCATAGTTTTAGAGATATTAGCGAAAAACGATTAAAAATACCTTTTTACCCCCCTTTCCTCCCCCCTCCCGGCCAAACCCGACGCTGCAAGTCGTGCAACTTTTTATCACTTACTACGAAGAGGGCATAGAACAATTTGGCGTTAGGTAGAACTTTTTTTTTGGATGTTTGGGTTTTAGCCTAATTTTACTGTACTAAATTGCTAGGATGAATAAACTAGCTATAAAAGAACTTATTAATCAGCAGTAACACCTCAAAGATTTGATGGATAAATATATATGAGGTAATCAAACTAAAAATCTGATTTTCTCTTTTTTCAAATAGGATTGGATCATGTTAATGGTTTTTTAACATTTTTAATGGTATTTGTATCAAAATTTAAAAAAATAAAATAAATTTTAGAACATAAAAAAATAAAAAACACTAAGCTATTAAATAATTAGTTTTAAGGTATTATACGTCTGGTGGAATAATATAATGTGCATTTGAATTGTTTGAACAGTATTAATTATTTATCATCGATTTTCCATGATTAATCATGAAAAATAAAATTTCAAACTAATTTAAGAAAAATAATTAATAAATTATTCATTAATAATTTCATTAAAAATTATTATTATTTATTGAATAATGAATTATTCTTTACATTTACTGCGACTATTTATTTCACACCCATCTATGGAAGCCCTACGTATAATAATTAAATAATATAAAACAAACCTGAATGTATGGTTATTAGAATGAGCATAATGGTTCCAGAGATTTAAGTAACCCACATTAAGACTACATAGGTAGGAAGGTTGAATGCAAAATAGATTTAGTGAACCATTACTAACTCTCACCCTTATTTCCCTGAATACAAAAGTTATACTATCGAGTATTTTTGCATTTCCCCTTTTTTACGAAGGTGTCTGAACTTACGTATTATATTTTGCTGGAAGAAATGTGTGTATATTGCGGTGGGGGTCTGTTCCATATTAGAATTTGCCGAAAGAAAAAGAAGGTGGCGCGGGACCCGAGGTATATTGCATTTCAGAGCGGGTGTGCCCAGGTGGGTACTAGGCTAACCTCTACATGCCCGGGTCCGTGGGGCACTTCATTTCCAAGCCCGGTACAGTAACAACGGCCCCCACAGGAGTAGTTGACCCAGACTACATGATTTACCCTACGGCTCCTGCCTTTACCCGCCCCTCAACCTACCTAATGTTTAATAAACATACGCCCTTCCCCCATTTCAACGATATTTCATGTGACCTAATACAAGAATTTACCTTAGCCTCCCAACCCCCCAAAACTTGCTTTAAAGCCCTTCCCCCTCCATTCTCCCTTAACGGTGTTATTCCCAAAACTACGCCCTTTTTTTCTGGGCGTTGCAAAAAAAACCATATTTTTCAGTAACATTTTTCCCCTGTGGAAAAAAAAGGGCAACTGAAAATTAATCTTTGCTATAGCCACACATTTCTTTCTTTTCTCTTTAGACCGCTTCTAGGGGAAAAAAATCTAAATGGAGTAATTCATGAAAATGTTTGAAATTTGCGATTATATAACCTAGGTCAAAGTCCTAATTACTGAAAAAAAAAACTAAACTCGAACAAAAACCGTCGGGATAACTTCATTACTAAAAGAATCATTTATGATTATTTTAGCACCACAATGGACGCCACTACTGCAATTAAAAAATATAATTAATTGATTCCATTTTATTGATCCATTAATTGATCCAACAACTGAAATAGGTCCTAGGCTGGACCTATTGCAGGAGGACCTCTTGGAGTCGAAAAAAAGAACGCGGACCTCTTGCGTCTGAACGGATATAATAGAAATGAACCGGGAAACATTATTATTTACATTTAATTAACTACAAAACATATTTGTTAGTGCACGACAGAAATAATAACCTGATTATTTATTGATCGATATACAATACTGTCTGTATATACCTATATATTACATCATTAAAATATTAACGCTTTCATGAGCAATAGCACACATGCAACTCATACGAACATGAAATCGCGATTTTGATGCCTGAACAAAATGGATTTTTGAAAATGTAAGGTCCATAATCCTTCGTACGACCGACATTTCTAACGTAATATCCAACTGGGTATACGCCAGAAAAAAATGGTAACCTCTGTCTAAAAAACCCTTTATTTTTTTTGCTTACTTCTAAAATAATCCTTTTCAGTTTATCCACGTCACGCCAAGAGCTTTCCTCAGATAAGAAAGACGAGAATACATAAAAGTCAACTGTTTTACCTCTTTCTTCTCACGAGAAATATATTATGCTGGTGTATGTAAATATATTATGCTGTATGCATTATACTTCTAGTATAAAAACGTTGACTTTTTGATAATGTAAATGTATGATATATTGTCTAAGGAACCACTAATATTTATTGAAACAAAGAAAAAAAAATGATTTTTTTAAGTTTTTTAAGCTAATATATCAAAACACCAAAAAAAGTATACAATATTTTGCTTCTATAGAAATAACCATAGAAAAGTCAATTAAAAATATACATTTTACTACCTATGATATTATTATTTTAGGATAGCAAGAATATGATGAAAAACTATAAACCAACAAACTAAAACTTAGTTGTTTTGAATTTTTGGAGTTCATTTAGGGGTCAAAATTTGACAATTTAGAGTCAAAATTAGCTTAAAAACCTATTTTTTCAATTTTACCCCCCTCTTACGAGTATATGAAAATAAACAATTGTGTACATAACAACAATTACTGTACTCCTAAAGAGCTTTTTAACGACATGCACCTTGAAGGGTAAATACTTTTTTGACTTTTGTACCCAGTACCCCTGTGAGCCTTTTTTTTTTCACCCATCCATATTCTAAACCAAATTTTTCCTATACATAATATTTTCATAATTCAATATTTCTGATTTCTTTGAAAATTCGCTCATTAAGTCATGATGCATGACTGGACTTTTTTAAAAATTATTATTATTTTTTTCAAATAATAATAAAAACTACACTATTATTATTATTATTTATTAAGGATATTATTTTCAACATTGAAGTAATGTAAATATAAGCCCTTCGTATCAGCTCTATTTATTGTGTTGTTTTTGGTTTTGCATATAGAACTTTTAATAATGTTATTTGAATATTTTTAATAGTGGTTTTGGAATTTTAATAGTATTTATTTATTTATTTGAACAGGATTTTATACGAGGCGCTCTTTAGAGTACAATGTACATATTTAACAGACAAAAATATAATAAATTTAAGCTAAATACAGTAATAATAAGGGTTCTTCCTACTTAAAGGTGTGTCCTTTTATTTTGAAATTATTGGCTTTAAAAATAGTCTCTAGACAAGTTAATAACAATTTTACCATGTGGTATATAAAACATAAAAAATGGTCTCTAGACAAGTTAATAACTATTTTACCATGTGGTATATGAAACATAAAAAAATGGTCTCTAGACAAGTTAATAACTATTTTACCATGTGATATAAGAAACATAAAAAATGGTCTCTAGACAAGTTAATAACTATTTTACCATGTGGTATATGAAACATAAAAAATGGTCTATAGACAAGTTAATAACTATTTTACCATGTGGTATATGAAACATAAAAAAATGGTCTCTAGACAAGTTAATAACTATTTTACCATGTGATATAAGAAACATAAAAAATGGTCTCTAGACAAGTTAATAACTATTTTACCATGTGGTATATGAAACATAAAAAATGGTCTATAGACAAGTTAATAACTATTTTACCATGTGGTATATGAAACATAAAAAAATGGTCTCTAGACAAGTTAATAACTATTTTACCATGTGATATNTACCCTAGCTCCGCAATCTCGATTGCCCTTCTTAACAAGTAGGGGAAAAATTGCAATAAAACCAGTATAAAAAAAGATGGAGGAAAAAGGACTCGTAGAAGTAAAAAAGTTTTTTCTGCAATGTTCCTTTTTTCTCCCTCTAGTTTGAAAGCAACGCGTATAAAAATGAGGCCAAAAAAGAAGAAAGAAATAGAAAGGAGAAAAAGTCCTGAAAAATCGAGAAATAAGCAGATACTTCTTTTTTCTTGCTTGGTTTTTTGGCATAATTAAAAGTTGGTGAGGGTTTTCTGTAAGCTTATACAGAACCTAGCCTTCCCCTTAGGTTTGCCTCCCATCCTTGTACTCTATTTTTCCTTTGCGCCTTAATCAGAAATCCCGGCTAATTAGCATCCGGCGGAGTCTGCGCAGCGCAATAATAATAAGACCACGAAACCAGTTTAAACATTTTAAAATGCGGAAAAGAGGGGTTTTTTCTTCAAATTATCACGGCATGAGAAAAAGTTTACATAAAAAAAAACATGTTATTCTTTATATACTTAAACAAGAAAAGACAATTGCTAAGTATTTCTGGTATAATATCCTGGGTAATTTTTAAGTTAAATTTAATTGCTCAGTTTCTATCATTTATTTTAGAAAATTCTTCCTTAAAATACTCTTTTGTTTAGTAATTATTTAGCAAAGGATAACAATTAGTAATTACTAATTATTATTTTAGAAACATGATACTTATTGTATTAATACATTCATGTACAAAAGCAAAGCTGTGTACAAGAATATCGCCAAATTAGATTTATTATGGAAAGGTTACCTGACTCCAAAAAAAGTCTGTATCCTACTCAACTAATCCCCCCGTTTTGACGCGCACATAGGAAAATTTAGCGAACTCAAAATTCTTAGTTTATTTATTTATTTTTTTAAATGTATTTTATAATTGAAAGGAATCGCTTATTCGAATATTTCTGCCTAATTAAAAATCAATTATCACAAAAGTGAGCATTAAAAAAATATATACATATAATTTTGAACAACTTCTTCTCTTTTTCTAAATTTAACACTGCTAAAGAATGTATGTATTGCCTGTTAAATCTTTATTAATAACCTGTTCAATTATTTTCTTCAGCGTACCGTATTTTATTACTCATTTATTTTTAAAATAAATTATTATTTAATAAACCAACGACTATTTTAATTTATAAATCGAATACTTGAAACTTTTGACTTCTTCTTACCATTATAAATTATTATATGAAAATCGTTATTTCTTATTCAATCTACTTATTTTTTTTACCATTGCCTTCGTTTCCTTCTTTTACTTATTACCCTAGCTCCGCAATCTCGATTGCCCTTCTTAACAAGTAGGGGAAAAATTGCAATAAAACCAGTATAAAAAAAGATGGAGGAAAAAGGACTCGTAGAAGTAAAAAAGTTTTTTCTGCAATGTTCCTTTTTTCTCCCTCTAGTTTGAAAGCAACGCGTATAAAAATGAGGCCAAAAAAGAAGAAAGAAATAGAAAGGAGAAAAAGTCCTGAAAAATCGAGAAATAAGCAGATACTTCTTTTTTCTTGCTTGGTTTTTTGGCATAATTAAAAGTTGGTGAGGGTTTTCTGTAAGCTTATACAGAACCTAGCCTTCCCCTTAGGTTTGCCTCCCATCCTTGTACTCTATTTTTCCTTTGCGCCTTAATCAGAAATCCCGGCTAATTAGCATCCGGCGGAGTCTGCGCAGCGCAATAATAATAAGACCACGAAACCAGTTTAAACATTTTAAAATGCGGAAAAGAGGGGTTTTTTCTTCAAATTATCACGGCATGAGAAAAAGTTTACATAAAAAAAAACATGTTATTCTTTATATACTTAAACAAGAAAAGACAATTGCTAAGTATTTCTGGTATAATATCCTGGGTAATTTTTAAGTTAAATTTAATTGCTCAGTTTCTATCATTTATTTTAGAAAATTCTTCCTTAAAATACTCTTTTGTTTAGTAATTATTTAGCAAAGGATAACAATTAGTAATTACTAATTATTATTTTAGAAACATGATACTTATTGTATTAATACATTCATGTACAAAAGCAAAGCTGTGTACAAGAATATCGCCAAATTAGATTTATTATGGAAAGGTTACCTGACTCCAAAAAAAGTCTGTATCCTACTCAACTAATCCCCCCGTTTTGACGCGCACATAGGAAAATTTAGCGAACTCAAAATTCTTAGTTTATTTATTTATTTTTTTAAATGTATTTTATAATTGAAAGGAATCGCTTATTCGAATATTTCTGCCTAATTAAAAATCAATTATCACAAAAGTGAGCATTAAAAAAATATATACATATAATTTTGAACAACTTCTTCTCTTTTTCTAAATTTAACACTGCTAAAGAATGTATGTATTGCCTGTTAAATCTTTATTAATAACCTGTTCAATTATTTTCTTCAGCGTACCGTATTTTATTACTTTAAATAATTATAGACTATTTGTTTGTGTAGGCTTCTAAAACTTGGAAAATATACTAAAATTTATTATAAAAATAAAAAAATAATTCTACAGACTGAAGTTATATACTGGAACTGAAATTGCTTGTTTACCCAGTTTTAAAGTTGAATCACTTTTAAAATAATGGTTTTCTATTAACCTTTGAGAATAACAGTATTTAAACATGGGTCATTTTAGGTTTCTGTACAAAGTACAAAAAGAACCCTTATACAACGGCTCTGTCTGTCTGTCCGTCTGTCGGTCCGTCTGTCCGTCTGTCGGTCCGTCTGTCCGTCTGTCGGTCCGTCTGTCCGTTGGTGTCGTTTGTCCGTTGGCGTGTTTCAAATCATAAACTACAATAGCTAGAAACAACTGGACGCATTTTACATTAACTGTACGGAGTTTAAAGTGTAGAAAAAGAATAAGAATAACTATTAAAATAACACACGTAATATTTTCAAGATGGCGGCCAATATGGCGGGTGACTAAAACAGTACATTACGCGTCGAGTGTGGAATGTAGCATTTTGCATGTGAGTGTGGTGTTTACACCCGAGCGATAGCAAAAGTAGTAAAACCACACGAGCAATGCAAAATGCCGTTTTCGCACGAGTTGCGTACCGTACTTTATCTACGATTGTTAGATTTTAATAATAAATACAGAAAAAAATAATAAACTCCCTGTATGTAAGCTCGTATTTCTCTTTTGATAAAGATGACATCAATTCGTTAGTTGTATTTTGTGCCGAATTAATTATTTCGGAAGGCGTATTATTCTCCTCATATTCCTCAAAATCACTTAAATCACTCATTGATTTTCACAAAAAACTCGATGCAAACAGTTACTTTTATTAAACAAACATCAAATTAGTTATGTTAAATGTTAACAAACTCGCTAATCGTGTGTAAAGTTGAAGAATATTTCTTCTTCTTTTCGTCACTAGAGTGGAAAAAAAGAGGAATTGTTCAAAACTATGAGACTCGCATGCGCAATTAATACAGATGTGTAAAGAATCACTTTCTACGAATCTAAACAGAGGTACAATGTTTATATTACGTATCAATCGTAGATAAAAACGTTTTTAGTTACCATGGCATGTTATACATCAATTTAGAGGTCTTGAAGTGTAGAAAAAGAATATGCAACTATTACACCTGATAATTTTAACTAAGTCGTACAGAAACCTACTTACGTGAAGCGCGCCTCACTTGTTTTAAAGTATGTATTAAAAAATTGAGCACCCTGTATAAAAAATCAAGATAATGATATCATTTTATGTTATTAAAACCACTAATAAACAATTTTTTCTCTTTCGATTCTATTAAGACACACACACAGTGTGTGAGAGTGTGATTTTCTAATCGTAAGCAATCAATTTTCTGATAATGACAAATCAATGTTATCGAAGTTGTGCTATAAAGTCACGTACAAATATTTTACCAATAGTCTGACCAATTTTGTTTATTCGAATTATAATCCCTAATCTATGTAGTCCATAGTTAATAGACAAACATTGACATAAAACATCCTTATTGTGTTAAGATGAAACAGGACCGTGACTATTTGAAAGGAAGTAATGCATACACACAAGGTTTGAAATTAAGCAAACAAGAGGAGAATATTGAGTTTGACTTGTATGCCAAATTGAAAGCACTAGTGAGCAAAGTGGTAGCTGTACTTGACAAGCGTCCGTCGGGGAGGTTGACTTTGAGTCCTGTACTACAAGCCTTGTCTCCCATAGTCTTCATGTCAAGGCAAGCCACATTACATAGGACAACCGACAACATATAAAGCACTTATGCCTGCGCTCTCATGATGACATCAAATCACTCGATATCATGAGCGTATCTCTTCAAACTTGCCTACTTAATATAATATCCGTCTTTTATCTCAAGCGCAAATTATGATAATCTAATTTTACTTTTCACAATATAATGCCATGATGTTGAGAACCTACAACAAAAACATTCTTGTGGTTTTACAAAGTTTAGATGTTAATTTTTCGAATATAACCATACAATGTTCATGCGATAATCAATGTTTGTCATGAAATGAAACTTTGCAGGATCAATGACCGTTGTGACGCGGTCAAAGGAAAATTTAGCGAACTCATAATTCTTATTTCATAATTTAAATATTAAAGATTTTCTCAATTTCTTTTTCCCGTTGACTTACTTTTGACATGTAACTCCAATACTGCCTCATTTTCAATCTAGTTTAGACCAGAAAAGATTTGAAACCAACATTTTGATAGTGAATTGGATAGACAAAGCGGTTACAATCGGCACACAAACAATACAATTTGTATGTGATGATGATGATATTTATTTTCATGCGATAATCAATGTTTGTCATGAAATGACACTTTGCAGGATCAATGACCGTTGTGACGCGCCCACAGGAAAATTTAGCGAACTCATAATTCTCAGTTTCTTAATTAATATATTAAATATTTTCTCAATTTCTTTTTCCCGTTGACTTACTTTTGACACGTAACTCCAATACTGCCTAATTTTCAATCTAGTTTGAACCTGAATAGATTTGAAAACAACATTTTGATAGTGAAGTGGAGGAAAGTTACAATAGGTTCAGACTTATGTCTAATAAAACCTCTATGTACTGCCAATAGATTTTCTCTAATAGGGAAAAAGAAAGTAAATGTCCAATGTCAATTGTATTTCATTAACACTAACATTATTAATCCACTAACATGGGTGGAGTCGACCTCATGGATCTGCAAGTTGCTGCGAATGGCACAAAAGTAAGGTCGAAATGTAGTTCTCAGGTTGTGGATATTGCAGTTGTAAATATTTGGAGGCTTTATCAAATTAAATACACATGATAAATAGACATAGATAATAAATTATTATTTCTTCAGATCAGATGACAAATTGTTGTTTTACTGGTTAAAATATACTGAGAGCAATTTTAAAAGAAAGCGACCTCAAAGAAGGCAGTACAAAAGTTAAGGAGCTTAGTTATGATAACAAAAATTACCTTATTCTGGATCTGAAGAATGTTTTAATTTTAATTAGGGTACTCTTTTCCTAATTTAGAAGGAATTTAATGTTAATTTCTGATACCACGTACATTCAAACATTTACTCAAAAAAAATAATAATAATAATAATAATAATTATATTAATACATTTTACGATTACTATTTTATAAGGGAGGAGGGGGGCCTCTGTTTTTTGTTGTTTTTTTTATAAGGGGAGTAACAATCTAAAGAAGTGCCATTTTAATTTTTTCCTTTCACACAGTAACAAATTCGACGCGACTTTAATTGAATTAAGCTGAACTTTTTATCCACACGAGTTAAGTTTTTTTCTAAAAATATGGAGGTAGTAAAAAAAACATCAAAGGGCTTTTTAATTTTGCCATGCAATTTGAACTGAGGGGGAATTTGATTGAATAACTCAACACACTGGCCAGTATATTACTCGACATGAAAACATCCCAGTTTTTCTCCGCTTCGATGCTTTCTCGGTTAAATTCATCTGCCTATAATTATATTTCACAGTCATTAAAAAGCTGCATGTAATGCTTTAAAATTACACGTATATAAACACTCAGTTAAAATTTGGATCACACACACATATCTATGTATATGAAATCCAAATACCACTCACTGACTTACCGCGGAATTTCTAAATATCTGATACCACTGGACCTATGGATCAAGAAAATAATGTTGTAGTTGTTCCTAATACCCTCTACTGCTCACTAGAAAAATGTTTTTACGATCCACCATTTTGATTCAAGATGGCAGCCATCCATATCTGAAATTTTACGATTTCTCCAGAACTCATCTTGAATGTTGAAATGTTAATGTAAACTTTCTTTTATGACGTAAGCAACTTTCGTAAAAGGGTTTTCTAATACAAGGTGCGGCCATTTGTATACGAAAGTTATATATCATGAACAAATTTCACAGGACCCTTGCAATTTTGAAGGTAGGTTCCTCTTCTTGACGTTATCTGCTTTTTGATGATTGTTAAAATAATTTTTACAATCCCTTGATATATCCTGTGCTGCAAATGCTTTAAGCTGTTTGTTATAATCCCTTGTATATATCGTGTGCTGCCCAGTAAATTATAGTCACTAACCCATTTTGCGCCGAAATTTATATCAATTATAATTTTTTATAAGACAAATATTTCCACTAAATTTCGTTTTGATCTCTGCCACCATTTTGAATATCGACTTTAAGAATTTGAAACTTTTAACACTAAATAATTTCTCAACTATTTCCCTGATTGAGTTGAATTTTGCACGTATGATACCTTGTTATAAGATAAATAAGATCTCCAGATTTCATCTTAATATCTGCCACCATTGTGAAAATATAGACTATTGATATTCTTAAACAATTCATTGACATTTTTAAATATATCACATAAAGGACCACTTTATACCGCACACTCAAAGGACAAACAAAATTTTAATTCACTTAAAAAAAAACCTGTTGTCGTTTATGTTAAACAAAGAAAACAATTTCCAAGACACCCTGCGTCCAATTTTGTTTTTATTTTATTGCTATAAATAACATTCTTCAAGGTCTTGTTTACACTATGCGTGTTATACATCGCATGAGATAGGAAAGCGAAGTATTGTGATGACACAAAAAAAATATATCAATTGATTTACAAGGCTTTAGGTCCCCTGACCCCCAAAAAAAGTTATTTACAAAAAATGTGTGTCGTCTGTACTCTGTGCAGAAGTGTTATATCTAAACTAATGGGCTAATTTCGTTAAAATTTGAAATACAAGTTTAGAAAAATCACACCTAAAGAAAAAAAGAGAGGAAATAAATCAGCTCCAAATTTGCGGCACTATATGCTATAACCCAAAAAATAGTCAGCCAATTAGGCCATAATTAGCCAACATGTCAGAGGTTTTATACTTAAATTTAACTGTGTAAATATTAATTTTGTTTCATCTACATTACATTGATACTAGCCGGATCGGTGCGCTTCGCGGACCTCATCCGTTTAGAAGTTGGCGCTGTGTGTAAATAATAATTAAAACAATATAATTAACATATATCTATGGTTACATAACTTCGTATTTTAGTAAAAGTAGGTTATATTTTTTTTATGCATTTTCAATTATTCTATTTTATACTACCTTCATCGTTCAATTTTAGTTACAATGAGTCTATGCTAAGATAATATTATCTGATTAAATCCAAAATGGTGGCCATAAGTTGAAGTGAAGTATTCTTTTAATTTTCTTCTTTAGCTATCAAAGGTCTATGTACAAAATTTTAGATCTCTAGGTCCCCTAGGAGCTGAGATTATAGTTTTATTAAATTTAAGATGGCAGTTATAATTCAATATGGCGGCCATATGTTGAAGTCAAAGTACCTTTAATTCCCTTCTTTAGCTACTATAAGTCCATGTACCAAATTTCAGATCTCTACGTCCACTGGAAGCTGAGATAATAGAGTGTTATTAAATCCAAGATGGCGCTAATAATTCAATATGGCGGCCATGTATCAAAATTAAAATGACCACACTTTTCTACTTATGTGACTTTCTATTTATCTTATGTACTAATTTCAAATCATTATGTCAATGGAAAGTAGAAAAATTCCTCATGGATAAATCCAAGATGGTGGCTGTAATTCAATATGGTGGCCATATATCGAAATCAGAATGGCCGCACTTTTCTATTTATGGTACACTTTGTCTATAATAAATAAAAAGAAACAGTCTCTCCACGGAATACTTGTTTATTTACCAAAGCAGCTTTCGGCTTTCATAAAGCCATCATCAATGCCAATTTTAGTAAAACTAGATATACATAATTAACATTATGTTTTATAAAATAAAGAAGGAACGTAGTGGGTGAGTCATATGATGTCGGAGACTAACGTAAGACTCTGTCTATGTACCAAATTTCAGATCTCTATGTCAATGGCAAGTAGGAGAATTACTGATGAATAAATCCAAGATGGCGGCTATAATTCAATATGGCGGGCAAATATCGAAATCAAAATGGCCGCACTTTTCTATTTATGGTACACTCTATGTACCAAATTTCAAATCTCTATGTCAATGGGAAGTAGGAGAATTTTTGATCAGTCAATCACTGTCACTCTTAGTTTTATATATATATATAGATTAGTGACTTTATTTCGTTTATTGAGATTGGGATGGATAGAATAATTCATTCAATATTTCATCATATAAGCCGTCAATGGTATATCAACGTGCCCATATCATCTATTATATTTTATTATAGTTTTACATACCTACTCTTTATTGTATTTATAATCCATGTAAAAACATTTCAATAATATATTTTGATATAATCTGTTCATATTAGAGCTGTTTTGACTTCAATATATTTTTGTAATAGTATATTATATNTTAGTTTAAATATTGTCCTTTTGTATTGTTTGTTTTTTAAAAATATAATTTTGGTACCTCTAAGTACAGGGGTACAAAAATATCAAAGTTAATTTTTTATAATATGATGTATATCGTTGAAAAGCTCTTGAATAGTAAATTAATTTTTGTTACATTCAATTTTGTGTTATTTATAGTTTTGAGGTGGGTAAAATTAAATAAAAATACTTTGGGTTATTTGTTTATTAAATTTATTATATGTGCGCTAACTTTTTGCGCATGTTGGGGGCTTTGTTTCTCTGAAATGTTGGTTTGAACCAACATTATTAAATACAAGCATTCGCCCTGCGCTTCGCACAGGGTTCATGCTTAAAATCAGTGGCTGTATATTATAACTATTTTATATCTATTACTATCATATTGGTTTATTGAGTAGGCCATTTCATTAAATATAATACTATATACTTAATAATTTGTTTAGGTTAATAAGGAAAATGAAAATTGCTTAACATTAAATTAAAATAAATTANTAAATAAAAATTCAATTAATTATCCAATCTTGCAGAATCTTGGCATTCTCGACATGCAGAATCTTGGCATTCTCGATCTTGGCAATCGACTCTCTACCGATACAAAATCATTAACAAATATAATAATTAATTAAATGTTACTAATTAATTCATTTTAAATTATTTATTTAAAATTGAAATGAATGTATACCAATATTTCCCTTCACAACTAAAATGCAAAAATATAAAGGATTTATAATAAAAACTTGGTTTTTATGGGCTGGTATTTTTTATTTAAATATTATGTACACGCACTTTTGTATCGATTTATAATTTTGCTGTAGGTTAAAGGGTTTACATTTTTTTTTTTTTTTTTTTTTTTTTTTTTTTTTTTTTTTTTTTTTTTTTTTTTTTTTTTTTNTATTTATAATTACAGAGACTTTTTTTATGTTTATTTTTTATATATCAATTAGCTTTATCAGATTACGTCCACAAATTGTTAACAGTATGACTTCAATAAGAGAATTAACCTAAAATAACTAAAATATAAGATCAAATAAATTCGACTTTTGTAAAAAAAAGTCCAGTATTTATTTAGACATTTTTAATTTAATTAATTTAACCGTTTATTCTATCAGATATAGCATTTAATTAAGTGATTTTTTCGATATAAAATAATATTTTTATCTTCGTTAGTTAAAAATTATTTAAATAAACTAAAGCTACATGAAGTCAGCACTTGTAATATAAATATAAATAACTGCACAAAATAAACATTTATGTATATTTAAGTACATTTATATACTATATTAAAAAGAAGTAAACTTACATGTTAAAAGAAAAATAATATTATAGAAGAGATGAAGTATTCAATTAATTAAAGCTAACATAAAAAGTGGGTTTAGTTGTATTTTTTTACCACAATTTTTAAAAAATTCCCTCCTTCCCCTTCACTTGTATTATTTTTAATAAATTGGTTGGATAAAGAATAAATATTGTAATTAAAGCACAAATATGTACATATGGAAAAAAAAAATAAACAGAGTAGGAAAAACCAAAGTGATATTTATATATAAGAGAAAAAAAAGAACATACAAGCAGAATAAAACGGAATATACATTTTAAAGTTAACAAAAAAATAAATTTGAATCATTTTAGAAACTAGAGGACAATTTTTTTTGGCATATCATATAATTCGCCGAGTTTTACTAATTTAATTTTAAGAATTTCCTTATCGAATGCAAATTAATTACATATTGAGGATCAATTTGTCAAACGTGGAGACCAACTTAAAATTTGACTCAAACTGTTTTAAAAATTTTTAGAGGGATTGAAGGTTATTAGTCTATTTAGTGCACATCATCTGTATTTCCATTTTTTTGAAAAGTTACTTGATAACAAGTTTAATATATTAATTGTGTTTTTTATTATAATGTAATTCAGTGTCTAATTACGATACAAAGATGACTAGGATCACTTCGGGACGAGGAGAGGAAATGAAGGTGAGTAGGGACTGACCTGACAAAGAATAACTAGTATGAAAAAGCTAAATATATTCTAAGTAGAAGAATATTAACTGAATACGGAATGCAGTAAACAAATTACGTAAGCTTTAATCATCATCCACCTTTAAAAGTCTGCAACTAGAATAGAATAGAATAGAAGAAAGCTTTATTTATAAAACAATATATTTTTTTTTTTTTGTTATTTTTAACAATATAAGCCTACCCCATGGCCTCGCAGGGCCGTCAGGGGGAGGTTACGAGGCTACAAAAGTGCAGATTGTGTTTAATAAATAAATATATAAATAAATTAACAATAAAAGAAAACAAGCAAAAAAAGGAGGTACATAGTTGAATAGGGGAAAGATGAGTGTCCCACATATATTATATTGGGTTTATAAAAGAAGAATTATTCCCCTTCGAGGGTTTTTTTTTTTTTTTTTTTTTTTTTTTTTTTTTTTTTTTTTTTTTTTTTTTTTTTTTT
>KZ652666.1:28439-45747 GCA_001010745.2 Gerris buenoi
ATATATATTAAATTTTATATATAATAATAGTTGACAGTAAAATAATAAAATAAAGTATATATATAAAAAATTAAAAGAGAAAAAAAAGGGAGATACATATCCTAATATTAAAAGATTTACCGAAAAAAAAATACTAAGTCAATATATATAAAAGAATAAAACAAATAAATATAGTATTGTGTATATTTATCCTTATGCCGAATATCTCAAGGTTTTCTTTGGAACCTTCCAGCAGTATAAAAATTGAATTGGGTAAGAATCGAATTTCTCAACTACCGCTCTGTGGTACCCAAGCCGCCCTCTTCGGCCCTTCTGCCGCCTCCTTGAAAGCCCCCAAATCCTCCATCTAGGCAGAATCTTGATATTTATTCAGTCTATAAATCATTTTTATTCTTTTTTTTATCGGAACAAACCTTTTTTTGAGCCAATTGAAATATCTCAAGCAAAAGTTATTATTATTCTAAAACTTTTCATTCTTGGTTTTATTTTTGTCCCAAAAATCCTTGCTGATTTTCCATTTTCTATAGTGCATATACTTTTCCCTATTACTTTTCTTATTCTTAATTCTATATTAAATGGAATAAGTAGGTATTAAATATCCTTATTTAACAGATTATTTTTAAATTAAAATCAAATTTTTAAATTAAATACTCAGTTCAAATAATTAACAAAGACTGTATTATTCTTGAAAATTTTTTTTATGAGCAATAAATGATTAAATTACCCTGAAAATAACTATTTATAAATAAATTTTTAAATTTAATGGCGCTCCTTGCCAAAAGATTTTTTATCTTCAAATTATGATTAAAAGAGAAATAGATAAAAATTCAACATTCCGCTGAGAATTGAACTTAATATATTCCATATCAGCACACTAACAAATATAGGGCAAAATAATAATTTACGTTCCTATTTATATGTTCTCTATAAACATAATTATTATTGTGGCTTTATTTAACGAAAAACCTATTAAACTTGTATTTATTTTATTTTTTGTTTTATTAACCACTAGCTGGATACCCGTGCTTTGCTATGGAGTGTTATTTTAATTTGATAATTTTATAAACTCTCATAAAGAAACATTTAAATTATTTTACGCAAACATTTCTAGATTCTATCTCACCTAATTATTCCTATACCCCTCCTCTCTGATAAATTATCACCCTCCTAAATAAAACTGACAAAACTGTACATAACAACAATTGCTTTACTCTTAAAGAGCTTTTCAACAATATGCATCATGAAAGGTACTCCCTCCCCGTAATTATTATTTGTACCCCATACCTCTGTGTACCAAAATTAAAATTTCGAAAATTCACGTAGACAGTGACCTTGATTTTAAGATCGAATGTGCCAATTTTCATCCAGATCGGACTAATACTATAGATTTGTATAAAGAACATACACACGCACACATACGTTGACTTTGATATTTTCCCATTTTACCACCCTAAATGTACATCAAACAATTACTGTACTCTTAAAGAGCTTTTCAACGATATGCATCATGAATTACTTTGACATTTGTAATCCGTACCCCAGGTACCAAAATTTTAATTTCGTAATCTCATGAAGGCAGTCCCTTCACCGTGTTTTGAAGGAAAAGTGTGTAAAATGCATCAAATTAGGATAAAACTGTAGATTTGTATAAAAGACATACCCTCATACAGACACTTTTCTTTTTAAAAGCTGTTATTTAACTTGTAATGTTAGTACGTATGTATGTTGTTACAAAATTCATTATGGCAAGCACCCAAGATTGTGAACTAGTTATTTTTTAAGCACGCCCATGATATGGGTATAAAATAAAAGGGTTTGCTGAGAAGAATACGAATAAAAGCTTGGTTATTAAAAATGTTTTTTAAAATAAAAATATTAAATAAGATATAACTATATTTTTTTCATTTTGCCCCTCTCCTAAATAAAAATATGACAAAACTGTACATAATAACAATTACTGTACTCTTAAATGAGCTTTTCAACGGTATGCACTATAAAGGGTATTCCTTACTTTGCCCCCGTATTCATTACTTGAACCCCTATATGAGAAATTTTATCGCAGTTGTCTCGGACCGGTTTTTATTGTAGTATTCCTTTTTATTGTAATCTTTAAGCGTGGTAACTTCGGGAAAGCTATTTAAGCTTTTTTCCTTTATTTATACCAATGCATTTATGCATTATATAAAAAAAGATATAAAGATAACAAAAAGAAAAAAAAAGAAAGAGTAATAAAAAATTGATTGCAATTGTATAAAATAACATAAGAAATAACTATGCTTATTCTTATTCGGCTCTTTAGCGAACTTCAATTCATTTCGTTTTTGAAGAATACGTCCATGAATTTTAAACTGATAGGAAAAATTTTAATAATTTTACATTACAAGATATAAAACCAGTAATTCAGGGAAAAGCTGTGACAGATAAAATTGGTCATAAAACCGTATGTAAATAATAAATAATTATAACTAATAACAAAAATAACAAATAAGTATATACATTCAACTAAAATATAAATAAAATATAAACTAATTTAAATATAAATATATATATAGATAGAATTAAACAATAGTTAAAAGTTTACCCTAACTCAAGATATAGAAGGCAAGTTAGTATAACATAAAAGTTGAGCAGATTTAGTATGTTAGAATTCTTATCATTAAAAGGATACTTTTATTATCCTTATCAGTGTTATCATAAATATAATATAAACCTGTTTTCTCTACGGGGAAATGGATTTATTAAATTAAATTATACTAAAGTAAAGGGAGCAGACTTAAACAAATAGTGACCTTTCTATAGTAGATAAATAGGAGTAAAGAATAATACAAATTTAAGAAGTATATGTTAATCAAATTATAAGAATAATAACGTCCTTGGGTCCAGAGGTTTACAAAGTCAGTAGCACAATTCGTTGTTCTAATGTACTTCCGAGATTTAATGGGTAGAATTTAACCAAATAAGTTGCACTTAATATGAAATAACAACTAATTTGTTAAGTCTAAATAAACATAGCTTCCTTGCGAACTAATATTGGGCCAATGAGTTTTGAATAAAGCGATTCCACTTGGAATTAAAAGTTTGGTGGTTTTTTTCGAACTGCTTAATTGTTTAATCACTTATGGGGTCACGTTTATTTGGACTACTTTCAATAAATCATACAATTTTAAAAAATTGTATGATTACTTTTTAAATAAATGTCTATTTCACACAATATTATGGACACAGAAGATTGAAATTATCATGGAATAGTGGGCTATTTATGATATTTTATTAAATTAGGAGTAAATTTTTTATGAATATAGGATGAATATATATTTTTATACCATATAATATATGATATGGTAGTTCGCAAACATATTGAACGACTGACTGACATACACGAGAAAATGTTCCCAGGTGTCTGCAACAGATTAATTTAAAGATTTATTTGAATTTGATGGCATAAATAAAACAATTTGTTTTTATTACAATGCTTCCAATACCAAAGCTTAAAAGAAAAATAATTATTATTTAGATTTTTTTAAAAAAACACAAAACACGAAGTGGGTGTTACAAAACCCTCTTATATAGAATTGCGTTATTTTATACATTAAGTAATCCTTACAGGCCCGAGCTACTAGAAACAACACGATACTATTTTACAAGCTACTCTCCCTACAAGATAAAACTACTTTACACATTATAATTAACAAAGACTGTATTATTCTTGAAAATTTTTTTTATGAGCAATAAATGATTAAATTACCCTGAAAATAACTATTTATAAATAAATTTTTAAATTTAATGGCGCTCCTTGCCAAAAGATTTTTTATCTTCAAATTATGATTAAAAGAGAAATAGATAAAAATTCAACATTCCGCTGAGAATTGAACTTAATATATTCCATATCAGCACACTAACAAATATAGGGCAAAATAATAATTTACGTTCCTATTTATATGTTCTCTATAAACATAATTATTATTGTGGCTTTATTTAACGAAAAACCTATTAAACTTGTATTTATTTTATTTTTTGTTTTATTAACCACTAGCTGGATACCCGTGCTTTGCTATGGAGTGTTATTTTAATTTGATAATTTTATAAACTCTCATAAAGAAACATTTAAATTATTTTACGCAAACATTTCTAGATTCTATCTCACCTAATTATTCCTATACCCCTCCTCTCTGATAAATTATCACCCTCCTAAATAAAACTGACAAAACTGTACATAACAACAATTGCTTTACTCTTAAAGAGCTTTTCAACAATATGCATCATGAAAGGTACTCCCTCCCCGTAATTATTATTTGTACCCCATACCTCTGTGTACCAAAATTAAAATTTCGAAAATNCTCTTATATAGAATTGCGTTATTTTATACATTAAGTAATCCTTACAGGCCCGAGCTACTAGAAACAACACGATACTATTTTACAAGCTACTCTCCCTACAAGATAAAACTACTTTACACATTAATTAGACACTAATTTAATTACATTATTAAACCTAATTAACTGTTTAATTAGCTGAGGTAAAGTTGAAGAGACGTGTGCATGAAGAGGTAAGAGAGTTACAGCGTAGAAGTTTACCCTAGTCACTTGAGAACTCCTTATCCTATTTTGTCACTCTTAATTACGCCTTACCAACATATGGTTCAAGCCCTAAATTAAGTTTATACAATAAAACATCCTTCAAGGTAAATATTTATATATTTACTATACTAGTTTGAAGTTTTGAAAGAAGATAAATCACTCAATTGAGTATATACTGCAACTTATCAATAGTCAATATTTAGTTTTGAAAGATAAAAAAATTCATTAAGAAATCAATCCTTCTATAATAACTAATAACAAACAAAAATAAAAAAGGTATAACTCAAATATTTTTCTTCAATATAACTTTTATTATCTCTTTTACATTCCTCTTTTCAAAAACAATCTACCTTATAGAGTAAAAACACAAGACGTCTTCCTAGCTAGATAACAGCATTATATAAGGGATATAAAATAAATATAATCTGGAAGGATGACAAGAAAACTTAAAAAAATTGGAAACCATGTTTGTTTAGTAGAGAAAAAAAGGATTAAATATTTGCTCAAGGGGGATGGTAAAGGTGCAAACAGATCACTCATGAGTGTTCCGGAAAATTGGAAACTCGAGAAATGAGTTCCACCTTACTCTAACAAGGAATATGGAAGGGTAAGAAAATTAACTTCTTTAAGAGCAAAGATTAAACATTGTCGTTCTTTCAAGTAGATATTGGTTTTCTCAATTAGTATTTATAGTAATAAAACGCAAAGAACAACATGAATTTAATGATTTACTGTCAAAAAAGAGGGTGCGTTTTTGCAGGATGCTTAACAGGTAAAAATTTTTAAGTTATAGATAAATTAAAAGTGGAATTAGTGCATGTAGGATAGTTACAAGCTAAAATAGGCCACTCTTGAATAAGAATAAAAAGAGGAAGTGTTTCAATTTCAAGTCTAAATGCTTTGCTATGCCACAGAGAGTGTAGGATAGCTAGGAGGCAAAATTGATTAATTTACTGTACATTTAAATAAAAATGAAAGTAGGTAATAGTTATCCCCTTTTTTTATCATCCCTAAAAAAATGAAACAATATAATGTTCATGGCGTATGAATATTCTTTTTAATCATGAAATGTTAATTAATAAAATGTTTTCCTATTAATATACATTATATATNAAGTCCATGGTCCATTTAGTAACAAGATTTTCAAAAATGGAATTTCGTACTGAAATCAATAGTAAAGCCATGCTTTAGAGCTTTAAATGAATTAATTTCATAGTTAAAGGGCACTTCTTTAGATAGTTACTCCCCTAGGTGTTTTTAGAATAGAAATGACAACAACTAAATAACTATTAAGGAAAAGTGATGTTTAGCCCATTGTACTGATTCCCAAATAACAATTATTATTCATTCATTGACAGAAAAAAAGGAGTTCGAGGAAATATTTGTTGAACGAAAAATATGTATTTGTTTTTCTCTCGATATATATTATTTTTTACTTTAGATCAGAGGTTTTTCCATTTCGGTTTTTATTTTCCTCCTAATATTTAAATATGAAAATAACACCGATGGTGGGAGAGGAAAGTGTTGGGCGGGAAAAAGGTTACAGATAAGGATCGTTATCATCTGGGAGGAAGCGGTAATAATTTCCATGGGGATTTATGCCGAGTGAATTTGGCTGGGCTTCAGTCTAAAGGGCTCTCTCAGCTACCGTTTCAAGTTTAATATCCTTCGGTAGGGAAAAGCATTAAAGACTTTTTTGATTTCGGTGCTAAAAAAAGCTTTCAATAAAATGAATATTTCTTCAGAAAATTATGATGACACGTAGAATAATTCGGTAATATGAATATATTATATTTTTACACAGATATTTAATATATTCATTATTATTATAGGTTAGTATAATATATAAACGTCCCTATATAACATGCAAATATACACCTAAAAGGTTATACTTCATATTTTATTTTTGTTATTTTAAAACGGGCAAAATGTAAAAGAAAAATGAGTAAGTGAGAACTATATGAATGTCGACTGTGAATTAAAAATAACTGAGTCACAATTAAATTTTTTGCATTTACCGACGATACGGAAAAACTATTGTTGAACTATACAACACCAAGAATAATATATTTTGTACTATACAGTGACAGGCTTAACATTCTTGTACTATACAATTCAAGGTATAATATTTTTGTACTATACAATGCCAGATATAAAACTCGAAATGTCGGTAAAACGAAAACTTAATTTATAATTTTCACTGATCTTCAATATTTAGAATGTATTAATACACCTAATGTATTAAGCAAGGAATAAATTGCTTCAAAAAAGTGTTAAGGAATACTTAAATGTGCTTTGAATAAGGAGTAGGAGAAACATTGCTGGTAGTTTACAAACATTAAGATAATATTATGTTTTAAGAAAAGCCAAAGAAGCGCTGAATAAAAGTAAAAAGAAACAATACACCTTACAATAAATATTAAACGAATTCAAGCTCACGGACAAAAACATTTTTGCCATAACTAGCTATACAATATAAAGTAAAAACCTAAACAAAAATTCAATAAAACCGACGAAGAAGATAAATGAGATTTTAATGCAATTCGACCTCCTTACAGATTTGGGTATTTTCACTTTGGCTTGGGAAGTAAAATCAGGTAAAGTAGTTTGAATTTTTGAAACGAAGCATCGAGTTTAAAGTGCAAAAAAATAAAAAGGACTCTTAAATAATTGATGGAGAGTAGGTCGGACGAACAGAAACTACATACGGTATACAAGGTTAAAGTATAGACTATAGGGCGGCCAGACCTGCATTAACCATGGGATTCTTCAATCCACATCCACACTATCCTACCCAAAACTAGCATTATTTGTCCGTCCTATTTTAGCCTCTCTCATTCTTTGACTGCATTGCAGAAGGAATAAAAAAGAGAGGGATAAAAAAAGATAAGAAAAGAAAAAAAATAAATAAAACTAAAGCAGTAGAAGAAATATATTTAGATATTATATTTTAAAACTACTTTTGAATTAATGCTGTTAAAACATTATATTTAGAGTAAAACTTTATCATTGCAATTATTGAGTCTGAAAATAATCGAATACACTCGAAATATGGCTCTCTTTTTCCGTCTTTCGACCCCTCCTTAAGCCATTCTTAAGCTGGCTAGAAAATTAAATTTCGGAGGACTATTAAGGACTTAATAGTCCCCTAAGAACATCTTAAAGGTCAAAAATGTTCGATAGATGATGAAGTGCGTCACGGATTTAAAAAACAAAACGAATAATTTTTCATCAACAGATTGAAAAACTGGAGTTGGTTACATTAAACGGCGACTATGTTGAAAAATGATAATTTTCCCTAAAAATTAAATAAATTTACTTTACTTTTATGGTAATTATTTTTTTTTTTTATTTCTTCCCGAATTAAAAATAAAAATTGATACACCTTACATATCAATCCACCCCCCCCCTCCCCTAGTATCATTAGAAGATTTTTTTTCTCATAAAATAAGAACAATTATATCATATGAAAAATAAATTCAAATAATCGATAAAGATAAGATAAAATATGAGAATATACTGAATAAAAAAATCTTACGGATCTGCAAAGGTAATACAGCCAAGAAGAAGAATTATAAGACCTCACCTGAAAAAAGGAAAAAAGAAGAAATTAGAAATGACATTAATATATAAATCTTATATAGTTATAAATATCTGAACAAATTAAACATGACCTATCGCAGCGAATAGATACAATATACTGAATAAAAAAATCTTACGGATCTGCAAAGGTAATACAGCCAAGAAGAAGAATTATAAGACCCACCTGAAAAAAAGGAAAAAAGAAGAAATTAGAAATGACATTAATATATAAATCTTATATATTTATAAATATCTGAACAAATTAAACATGACCTATCGCAGCGAATAGATACAATATAGTATATCAGATCATATCTGTTATGCCATGTTGAATGATCATAAAGAAAAAAAAATATGGTAATTTTAATACTACAAAATTTTATAAACTATACACTTTGTTTAAATAATTTATCGTCCAAAGATTATTTATAGTTTTCATTTTGGGGTAAAATTTAATAATAATCATTAGTATGTTTTAATTATAATTATGTTATTAATAGTTTAAGATATATTTAGTAATAGTAGTTGGTAGAGCGCTATACTGAAAATATAGAGGCCTGCGGTTTAATTAATAATAGAGGCTGGTGTTTAATTTTCTTCCATTGTTAATAATAATTATAATTTGATTTAAATTCAAATTTAGTAATAAATTTGATTGGAAAGTTGAGGAGTAAGAATGGTTGATATTCAATGGAACTTGTCCTAACCAAAAAAGGGTTATAGGGCCAAGTTTCATTGGCACAAAAACTAGAAAAGCAAGAGAATTTTTCACTATTAGAAAGCAGAGGAAAATAATAAATTGCCTCGGTGCTTTGTAATAGTAGATGGATTTTCTCACGGTGAAAAGCGTTTCACCTGGATCTGGCAGGATTCCAGTGAGAGAAGCAAGAGTTCACTCTACTCTACGCTTTTTATATCTTTTAACAGCTCTTCTTCTCTCCTTTCTATTCTTTTTATGGTATCAAATTAAATGTTCAGTTATATTTCAACAAAATGCGAAAACTCAAAATGAAAATTAATTTGAGAGATACTGTGTTTGAAAGTCCATGGTCCATTTAGTAACAAGATTTTCAAAAATGGAATTTCGTACTGAAATCAATAGTAAAGCCATGCTTTAGAGCTTTAAATGAATTAATTTCATAGTTAAAGGGCACTTCTTTAGATAGTTACTCCCCTAGGTGTTTTTAGAATAGAAATGACAACAACTAAATAACTATTAAGGAAAAGTGATGTTTAGCCCATTGTACTTTGGGACAAAGGAATTTTGGAATATCACATTTCTATTCATATGAGGGTAGTAACAGTCTAAAGAAGAACATTCTATAAACCTTCTGTAGATTGTTACTCCACTCTCTTTTCTATATAAGGAGGGTAACAATATAAAGAAGTGCCAATCAAAGACGTTTAAAGTAAATCCCGGCAAAAAGAATTAAACACAGCTTCCAGTGTTTACGCCACAATACTTTTACCACTAAGCTACAGTTATTATCATCTACCCGAATAGATATATAGATGCCAATAATTAGCGAATTAATTTCTAAAATCCCAACAAGTGAAGCATTATCCATGCCATAAATGTCAGCTATTCAAAGTATCGTTAAAATTGTATAACTATTATATGTTTTATTGTATTTAAGTTGAATGAAGTTAGTATGCTACTTCCTTTACTCATGACATATTAGATTACAACTCAGCGCTGTAGGTAGTAAGGGCAGCATGTAGTAAGTTGTAAGTAGTTATTGATAAAAATGAGATAGATTAGAAGTTGGCGAAAATACGCCATTATTATCGTTCAAGCCTAAAGAAGGAGTGGCTCAATTATAAAATTGAGCTGGGTGTTTAGCTCAAAATGGCCAGAGGATAGACATCCTCTCAAAGAGAGACATCCTGGTTTAAAGAATGTTATCGCTAACCATTTTTTATACTAACATTAAGACGAAATTAAAGGTTTAGATAACTATTATGCAAATAGTATGCCCTTAAAAAGGGAAATGGTAGTTCTAGCAAAATATTAGCGGATACCAGTTCTAGAGGTTCAGATAAACCACTTCTATACAATTAGGCCATAATGAGGCCCTTTCTACCAAGTCCTTGGTACAAGCCACTTTACACATCATACTTTTGCACGACGACCGCCAAAGTGAGTATTAGGTGATAATTAGTGAGCCATCAGAGGACTAAGGTATGGGATCCTTGCCGACCTGCCGAAAACCGAACCGAATCGTGCCGAATCCAACCCGAATTGGCTTGGTCCTGATCAAAGAAAGCCGAACCGAACCGTTTACCGAAGTTTATAGTGTGGACGTGCCGATCGGCTAGAGTCGACAGATAATATCATGAAGTGAGGTTCGCAGACTATTTTCTACTAGAGTGGGGGTACTCGTGAGATGATGGTATTCGTGAGAGTGGGGGTTCGGCACCGATCCCGTCCACACTACTAAAGTAATGTGGACGCTATGCCGAACCGAATGTGCCGAACCGAGCGTGCCGACCAGCACAGGCCGATCTGCCTCATTCGGTATAGTGTGGACGCGCCTTTAGGCCAACTAAACGTGACCGCAGTGCTTTTTGCCACACGATTTGCTGGCTTTTGCCCGGAGAGCAGTCAGAGGACGGTACAGTCCTCAATCAATAAATTACTAGCGGTCGTTGCAACTATAATGAAATCAATCCTTTGATGTTACGTGATCTGTTAACAACAATAAATTGACGAGTTGACATGCATGACTTAGAATATGGAGGATGCTACAACATGTCTTATATGTTGACAGTCATACATGTCACAATGTACTGTTACTAATTTGCTAATGTATTATTGTTGTTCTATAAAATTAGTTATGTTTCCTCTATGACGCATAATACATTATCTAATAACAAATTTGAGCGCCAAATCTTTAGCCCTTGAGATATTTTGAAATAAGTTATTATCTATTCAAATGTTTACAGCATTTTTTGATTGATTTGAAGTTTTAGTGTTAGTTAAATCTTCTTTTTTTTCCATAATATTTATTTTTTTTTAATGAAAGAAAAAACGTTTATTTTTTCTTATTTCTCACATACTTTCTTCATTTTCTCATTTTCTTCTTTTATTTAAACAGGCGCTCTAATGAAAAAATGTTTTCACACACTTATTGAATTCTATGATAATAAATAATTACATAGAATAATAAAGGTAGTTCGTGACAGATCAAGAGTAATAAGAAGGTAGGGTTTGCGAGATGCTGTCAAATAAAAACACTGTTTAAGGTTTAAGCTAACGTTTCGCTAAATTTATTAGCATCATCAGAGCAAAATACAGAGTATAACAAAAATATGTGGATGTTGACTCTAAGACATGTTATAATAGAATGATTATTCATAAACCTTTTTTTTTTATTTATTAGAATATTGCAACTACATAATTACATGTTATAAGCAAAAATTATGTATGTTTTTAAAATGACATGGTGTTGACATGAAGTGAGGAACTGTCCATTAACAGTACTCACAGATACTAGCATGAATTATNTTCATGTACTTTGTGTAGTTTGGTACTTCTTTAGATTGTTACTCCCCTATGCTTTTTTAGATAATAAATGACTAAATAACAATTAAGACAAAGGGATGCTTATTCTAATGTGCTTTGGGACAAAGGAATATCATACTTTTGCTTTTATAGGGGAGTAACAGTATAAAAAAGAAAATTCCGTACACCTTCTTTAGATATTTACTCCCTACTTTTTTTTTTTAAAGGGAGTATCAATCTATAGAAGTGCCTGTATTTTTTTGTACATTGTACAAAAAATATTGTTTTTTTTTACATTTAATTGCAATACATAGTTATTTCTAATATTCAAAAATAGTCTGTCAATTTTTGTGGCACATAGACGAGTAATTTTGAAAGATAATATGGTGGTTCGAAAAATGTTAGACAGACAGACAGACCGACATAAGACCAACAATGTTCCCTGATGGTTCCGATGATGATGTTCCTGATGGTTCCCCAACTGGTTTCCGTTATTTTTAAATTAGAGACACAAAAATATTCCGGGCTTCAAAACGATCATTATACATCTTTTACCTTCGGTAAGCTCGGAAGCAAATTTAACGAATAAATAATAAAATAATTACATTCACGTATCAAAATAATCAACAAGGAACCAATAAAATAAAATAACTAGATAGTAATTCAATGAGTTTATAATACAAATTCAGAGGTTTTTTATTATTGCTTCCGAGCTTACCGAAGGTACGGAAGCATTGTGTTCACTTTTGAGAACGTAAAACTTTTATGCCTCCGATTTT
Source organism: Gerris buenoi (assembly GCA_001010745.2). NCBI lineage: Eukaryota > Metazoa > Arthropoda > Insecta > Hemiptera > Gerridae > Gerris > Gerris buenoi. The sequence continues at coordinate 40,883 of KZ652666.1, forward strand.
AAAAATACCAAGACAGAAATCCGTTTCAGACATCAGGGAAAATTTTTGGTCTCGTGTCTGTCTGTCTGTCGGTCTGTGTGTCCGTGATTTATGAAACGTCCGACGATAACTTGAGTAAATGTCAACTGATTTTAATGAAATTTGGTAGACATGTTCATTTTACCATTTTTTGCTCAGGACGAGTTTCTTTGGACAACATTATCTGTCCAAGCGTTCACGTGCAACGCTCGCGTAAACGTGAACTTCAAATTTAAATTTGGAATTTTAGGTCGGGGAAAAAATCTAACTTCATCTATTCAATAATACAGCTATGAAGTGTTAAAGATCGCTAAAACTTAAAACTATTAATATTTTTTACAAAATAAATAATACAACAATAAAGTAATATAACAATGTTAATGTAAATAAAACAATAAAGTAACGATAGGTGGCGAGGAAGCTATGTGCCACACTAATTGGCAGTCTATTATTAACTGTATTTATTTACTTATTTTGTTTATTTTAATAAAAAGATCAGTTTCAATTTATGGTAGTCTATACAAAATATAAGTATTATTAAATAATCTAACAGATATTCTTTCAAGATAGAATGAAAACACAAATCTTATTTTCCTCAAAAACATATAATGTTATTTGTTCTACCATCTCAGGTAGGTAAAATTCTTGATCTCTCTTTCCCTGAGTGAACCATATTTTCTTCTTATTTGACTTTGTATGTTCAAGTAAAAAGGGAAAGGGCTTTTCCACGGTTTCCTTAGGTTTTCACTAGGACAATATCGAGGGCGTGTGTTATGTTACGTAGACACTAAGCCCCTACGGAACGGTGTAGGGTGCCCCCACAGGGCATTCTCAACTCTCAAGGGGAACCCTTACTCTCGAAAATAATGAAATTCTCTCCTAGGTCAGGAAAAATAAGGGGAAAGCCTGTCCCTCGAATGAAAAAGTTGGAAATTTCCCAACGACAAATAATCTAATAACAGATTTTTAACTCAACCGTGTCATTTTTGTTCTCAATTTATCTTCTATCCCTCATAGCTAGGAAAAACCCCTTTTCTTCAATAAATAATTGTTTTCACTTAGCTTTCGCAACTAAGAGTCATAAAAAATAATTTTGAAATTAATTTAACATTGAAGTATAACGAGATTTTGTGGATCTAAGGGTGGATAAAAAATATGTTTTGTAAAACAACAATTATTAAAACAAAATTTTATTATATTTGGTTGTGGATCCTTTTAGAGTCCATGGAAAAATTAAATTACTACAATTCAATCTATTTCGGCAAGGTTTCTGACCGGCCTTTTTCAAGCCAAAAATAAACGTATATTTAATCAGTTTAACCAAGTAAAAGTAATAAGTACATACAAATAATAATGTATTGTATATTGAGAAAAAATTAATACAATAAAGTTAAAGTAAAATAAGTAAAGGATCCACTACCAGACGTGAGATTATTAGAGGATACACCTAAAGCCTATCTACACCTAATATTCATACAAAAAGATTAATTTCATTTGGACAGCTTTCATGAATTAATAATGACCAACTATAGTGGTTAAAGGGTAGAACACTATAAATATTGTCAGATAAGTATATCTAATCAGTTAAGTCAAGTAGAGGAGGTCAAACAAGTTTTTTTGTTGATGAAGTCTACATTTCAGATTAGATTTAAGTGTATTTTAGGTAATAATAANTCGTCCACCATATTAGCGGCCATCTTGAAAATATTAAGTGTGAACTATTATTAGTTACATATTCTTTTCCCACTCTTAAGGACCAATAAATTGATTTTCTACACTTCAAGACCTTTAAATTAATATATAAAATGCCATGGTAACTAAAAAACTTTTTTTGGTCGCCCGCCATATTGGCTGCCATCTTAAAATATTACGTTTGTTATTTTAATCGTTGCATATTCTTTTTCTACACTTCAAGACCTTCAAATTAATGTATAACATGTTTTCGGTAACTAAAACTTTTTTTTGATCACCTGCCATATTGGAAATATTAGGTGTAAAAACTCCAAAATTTGTCCAGTTGTCTAAAATGCCGAGATGTACCTGTGAGCCAAATTGCAAGTTTCTAGCTATAGTAGTTTATGAATTGGAACAAGCCATCGGACAGACAGACAGAGCCGTTATATACGGTTTCTTTTTTACTTTGTACAGAAACCTAAAAATGAAATTTAATGAGAAGACAGTTACTGATTTATGGAGTATTTAGAGAATTAACTCGAAATTACGTAATTAAATGTTTATTAATTTGACCTTATTAAGAATTTTATCAGAAGCTAATGAATTTATCATTGTATCCATAATAAAACTAATTAACTATTTGTAAGTGAATAACTAACTATTACGACAAATACGATTTATTGATGAGTACCATCTAAATGTCTAAGTTAATTAAGGCATGTCCTAGAAAATCTGGTTCAAGCGATAAAATGTATAATTTGAATTCATATCTTGGATCGTAAAATTAAAATTCAATTATTCACTAATAGATGGCAATTCGAATAAATTACAGAACCGAAATCGAGATATTTTCAGACGAATAACTCAAACTGGTTGGAAAGAAGGCAGGAGGGGGGTCCAAATTCCTAAATCTGGAATAAGCACGGGAGTCTGAATGGATTCGACCCACAAAACGTTATCAATTCGAGTCCTCAGATTAACAAAGGGGACGAGTAGGACCCACCGCGTTCCTAAACTGATGGAAAGGAACGGTTTTATCAGAGAAATTGATGGAATTTACGTGGAGTTCTGGTGTGAGGCGAAAGAGATGGACTGCTTTGAATGGATCATTATTGGTAGGGAAGATAAAGCTTCCATTAATTAATCAAGCTTAGTTGACGCAAATCTACATTCAAACAATAATAATAATTACACCAAATTCGATTAGCATTAACTTAAGATTAAAACTGTTTATTGCAAAATTTAAGTCCTTATAACTTAATCATATACGTGGGTATAAATAGATAGAGAAAAAATTTTATGATGACAGGAAAATTCGGACGAATTTACACTTTATAGGGTCCCCTGAGATAAACAATTGGCTTTTAGAAAACGTCAGTTAAGGCCCCCATACACGGTCAAAATGTTTGCGCAAACCTGATGTCGGGCAAATTTAGGCCAAAGACGTTAAGGTCCCCATACACGGTCAAACATTTTGAGCAAACATCATGTTTGGGCAAACATTTTGACCATGTATGGGGCTGCTTGATGTTGGCGCAAACATGATTTTTTAACTAAATTTCCCCGACGCGCAAACTTCTGCACAAAATGTTTGATCGTGTGTGGGGGCCTTTAAACATCATGTTTGCGCAAACTTCAAACAGCCCAATACACGGTCAAAATATTTGACCGTGAATGGGGGCCTTAAGTCGTCAGTTTCCTGTTCAGACGCTTTGAGTATAAACCAATTTCGATGGATTTTCGTATACACGCTTATAAAACTCTTACCCTGAGGTGAAAACATGCAATGAATTTTAGTCCTTCAAAAACCATGGAAAACAAGTATATCAAAAAATAGTTCCAAAAATTTTAAAAATAATAAATATAAAATGTAGCCTATTTAAATACGAATTCAAACCATGTAAGTCGTTTTTAGAAATCTATTTTTCGAGATTTTGATGAAAATAAATTTGATTTAGCTGAAAATTTCAAAGGAAATGTAAACAATAGAAAAATTAAATATAGAAATATTTAAAAGCAGCATTAATTTGTCCATAAATACAAACAAAATAGCATTAATTAAAATAAAAAAATAAAATAAAAATAAAAATACGAAGTATATTGAAGATAAATTTTTGTAAGGAAGCGCTACAACACATAACACTCGTATAACAGGAACAAATTAAGCTATATCCAGGAAATGACATAACAAGGAGCGTGTGACACGCTAACATTAATATACATACGCTATAAACTGTATTATCCGTTTTATCGGCACTTAACATTTGATCTAGATGATCAATATCTAAAGCCACAAGCGTTTCCTATTTGCAAGCATTTAATAAAAATAAGAGCCTATGCGGTGCGCCTATGTTACAACCCCTGGATACCTCAATATGAGCCAGAATGCCCATTGTGTCACTCGCAAATCATAGAGAAGACCTCCAGCACTTCCTCAACGAATGTTAAGCTTTGTCTCAGGTTAGACTCAACTACGCCTAGGAGACGCCCAGGTGTCTGGGGCCATAACCACATCTAACCACCTCAGTCGAAATGCTTTAACTCCTAAACAGTAGGGACTTGTGTTGTGTATTCTGTATAATTATTATAAATCAGCGTATGCGTATAATATAGGAAAAATAAATTGCTCGTCCCATTATTACCTCAAAGTGCCTGAAATCTATATTATATTATTATATTACTTATTGTTATTGTGTATGTATTATAATATAATAGAATTATAGCACTCGAGTTATATCATCGATGTTATTTGTTTATAATCGTGTATAAACAATTTTTATAATTATTTGCTTGTTTTAATTATTTATTAATTTATTTGTTGATTATTATAATCAACAGAATTATATAGGGTCCGGCAGTGAAACGGGAATATTTCAAAAAACTCTCAAAGTCTTAATTATTAATATTTATTGAATTTTTTTACACTAATTTAACCTAAATTAGTGAAAATTAATGAGGATATATGAAAATGTTCATTTTTTGAAAACTATATTTGTAATATGGCGTCTTTCCTTGAATGGCGATATTCCTTGGCCTGCCTGTTCACCAGACTTGACGGCTCCTGACTTTTTTCTGTGGGGTTATTTAAGGCTAAAGGTTTTTGAATCAAACCCACCCAGAACTAGGGACGAACTGAAGGAGCGAATCCAACAGGAGATTAACAACATTCCATT
>KZ652666.1:54542-65312 GCA_001010745.2 Gerris buenoi
TATATATATGTATATTATGACCTCGTGATATATTATTAAGCATATGCCACTTCAATGTCGTGTTGAAATTATAGTACAAAGTAAACCTTGGTTTCACATTATCTTAAAAGATCGATCACGCGAAATAACCAATAAGATGAAAGCAAGTAGAACATCTGAGACATTGTTCAGTTCAATGAAATTGCATCTTAATTAGGAGGTGGTTGAACTAGAGGTCTGCTAGTTGCTATGTGTTGAACAATGTCAGTGTTCGGGCAACTTTCTTTGTCATTTAGCTCCATGAGTTGACAAGGTTAGTCAGACTTCTGAGTATACGATTGACACCAAAGTGGAAGTTAGTTCAAAGAGTAAGCAGTTCAATTAGTGCAGTTCACCGCCAACTTAATGACACATGCACATAAAGAAATATAAATTTAACATTGTATAACACATATCTCATAAACTATGAGTTGAACAATGTCAGGGCTCAGGCAACTTACGTCCTCATTTAAGTGACTTGATAAGGTTAATCAGACTTTTGAGAATACTATTGACTCCAAAAAAGAGTTCAAAGAGTAAGTAGTTTAACCCACAACACATTTGACATCATTTGTTGGATTTTGTAATTTCTGGAATGAATTGCACACGTTACTATTCTATCCTTTTATTTATTTTAGAAAATGTAGTATTAGTAGTATATAGTCTAGTACTAGTACTTCTATATAACTAATAACTCAATCACAAGAACAGAATGAAATACAAAACTTGCCATTAATCTGTCAACAGTATAAAAAACAATAATCGAACGACACGTGACTACGTCACAGTATTATTTTAATTATCAATTACTTCAACTACTTTTCTCAGGATAACCCAAACTCAATTTTCTTATCATTTAAGCGCAACGATTTTTTTTGGTTACACATTAGTTGGTTAGTCTCTTCAATTATTTTCCTAACTCCATTAGTTTTGCTGTAAAATGGAAAGTTTCAATTTTAGCACATTCAGGGCTATCCAGACGGCAAACTAATGTTCGGAGCAAAAAAAAATTCCAAGAGTAAAAAGTTCTTATTTTAAGCCATAGAATCCAAATCTAGTCTAAAAAATTTGGCTTCCTATTCACTTTTTTTAGTTATGTAAATTTCACACACTTCTGCTAAACACAGATAATGTTAAGCATAATTTGTTCTGGAAGCGCCTTTTTAGCCATTATCGAACCCCGAAAACCTCATCTTTTTATCTATCATGGTTCCGGAGATATTTCGCTGTTCCGTATTAGCTGGGACACCCAGTATAGTTTATATAATTTTGTGTCAGAGATATTTGGTAGTAAGTGGTGGAATACTTCTTCTTAGGAAATGCTGCATTACTATTATTAAAGCGTTGTAAAAAAGTTATTAATAATTCTTGTTGCGTATAAAGTAAGAGGTTGACGCTATCCTAAACTTGTTAGTGTCAACTCTTTACACAAAAATGTGCTCGCGTTATATCCCTTCATTACACAACACGAAGGTTTTCCAAAATTCACTTAGCTTACAAACACATACAACGTAATAAAACTAACGTTATATACTCTAGTAAAGATACAGACACGCACACACATATATGTTTTCCTCAGTCTGTCAGAGAAGAGGTATGTGGCAAACCATCTGTGAGAGGTTTGAATTATAGATAGAGTTTCTTGGAGCCTGCAATTTTACCTAGAACCGCGTTTAGAGTCCGCAAAATACTATTTTATTATTTACAAGCCTTCCAACCAAATATTTTTTTACCTTGCTAAAAACGTCTAAAATTAATTATTAATGCCGCGGCTCAAACCCCTTTTTTAGATGCATAAATAAATGTACTTTATAAAAAATAAATTATACATATAAATTTATGTACATACATCTTGTCTGTATATACAAGTCAAAACGTCTGTGTATTTGTGTGGCACATAGATTCTTCGAGTTCTAACACTAAACAAATGTGATGTTAGATATAGGAGCGTCTATGGAGGTGGAGGTCATCTTAAAGGAATAACACAAATAATTGTCCTTCCACGTATGTAATTGTCTCAAAACTGGTTTATTTAACAAAGCAAAGTTCAGCCTTCATAAGGCCATCATCAGTGCCGATGAGGAAGAAGTAAATTGCATTAAAAAATGAATAATTGATTTGTGAGAAGTGAGTCTATATCATGGCTGAGAGCAACATAAGACATGGAGGACATACGACTGGATCTTATGTCGCTCTCCGACATGACATAGACTCACCTATCACAAATCACTTTATTTTTATTAATGTTACTTACTTCTTCAAAGATCGGCACTGATGATGGCCTTATGATATGAAGACTGAAAGCTGCTTTGTCACCAGTTTTGATGTGCTCGTACGTGGAGAGACAATTTGTGTTGTTCCTACACGCATGTGAGGTAGAAATAGTGTTATAAGATGTATTTCAAAATACGCATGCGTTACATAAAATAAGGATTTAAATTGATACGAGCCATTCTGTAGGTTAATAACTTTTGATAACCAATAACTTTTCATCGAAATTATACCGGTTCTTTTCAGAATAGTACCTGTTGTCTTGGCGTTCTCCAAAATTCTTGACGGTAGTGACAAAACGACAGATATGTAACCACAATTTTTCCCTTACGTTTTAACTGCATTTCGCTTAAGAACATTTTGAATTTGAGACATTAAAAAACAAAATGCTTTTTTTTAGAATAATAGTCTAGCTTTCGTTACCTTTCAGAAGTAATGTGGATGTCATTGCTAATCCACGAATAGAAAAAGATTGGATTGGACACAGTTGATTTAGGCAATAAGAAATTAATTTATCAGACAAGGGACGCGATTCAATTATTTGTGTGTTGCACCAGATGTCTGTCATTCTTATCCTCTACACTCTACAGGATCTATACATAGAGCCAGGAAAGAAGGGATAATGAGTGAGTTGATACAGGAACAGAGAAGCCGTCTCGCAATTGAATCACTTTGACGAAGGGCAGCTCCATAATTAAATTGTTTGATCATTATCAACATTAGGCTGATTAGAGCTGAGAATAATTAGTTTTACTGGAGAAGCAACTCTATAAGTCCTTTCCACCGAACCTTACAATCTTTATTAAATTAGAAAACAATCTAAACCTCCTTTTTTTTACCTTTTCAAATAATTAAATAATTTATTGGTAACCCTTTTTAGAAGAAATTACCATAATTAGTTTGAATTAAAACTCAGTAATGATTATGCCAGAAAGTTTTAACAAGTTATCTAAAAAATTAAACGAATAGCACCAACTTCGGGTCTATTCCAAAGGAAGTGAAACATATTTCACAATAGTTAACACATTCGTCCAAAACTGGATATGTCCTGGATACCAATTATTATAAAGTGTTTTTTAATATTTACTCGTTCATGTTGAGTACTTTTCATTTTTCATATACGTTGTAAGGTGATAAAGAATTGTGATGGCAAAAAATTTATTTAATCATGTTAAGGTTCCATGAAGTCCAAAATGTTAGTTATACAAAATGGCAGTCTGACTTCTGTAGTACATGGTAGATTTTCCACCAGAGAGAATTATTTATATAGTATATTTTTATAAAATGTTTAATAATAATTAACAGTAATAACAGTATCTACAGACACCCGAAACAACAACAATAAATTAAAAACTATCACTAGACAAAGTAATAATGTACTGGTATAAAAGAAAGCTTAGTGAAAAGGATTTAAAAATAGTTAATTACAGTGCATATAGGTACGAGTAATAGTTATTTTTGGCCGGATCGATTGTCCAACCTGTAAACCTTGACCCCTACACATTACATCATCCCCATTACATTTGCTTTAAACTATAGATACCAAGTCATGATCTCCGCCTCTCTATCTTTGTCGTGCAATTCTGTTCTGTTAGCCTTTATTCTGGTCCTAATAGTTTATCCTCGTGGCCATCGTAATTATACTAAAAATATTCATTTATTGAATGAATACGCACTTGAATGACAAATTACGTTATTTTTCATAATATTATCTACAGCTGTAAAGTGAATAATTATATTGCTTCCGAGGTTACCACAATTAACGAAAGCTATACGCTATACGATTTTTCTAATGAACAAACATTTTTTATTTTTATGTCTTCTATTTCAAAATCTCCAAGACAGAAATCCGTATTAGACAACAGGGAACATTTTAATTCCCGTTTTGTCTGTCGTTCAATTATAGTGGACAGAAATTTCTTAAAAACTACCCGTTAGATTATAATAAACTTTAGATGGTAAGTCATAATTAGCCAATTGTTACTCCCATTTAAGTTTCAACCATCTCTGCACATTTGTTTCTCTGCCACATGCGCTCAAATATAAATTTATTTATTTAAAAGTACTCATCAGATAATGTAATTAGTATAGTTTGTAATGTTTCCTGTATGAAACGGATTTCTGTCATGCAATTTTTAAATACGGAGACATTACAAAGTTTAGTTTTTCAGATCAATCACATAGCTTCGGTCAGCTCGAAAGCAAAACCAAACAATTTTAAAAGATTTAAAAAAAGGAAACATTTTGATAAACACACAACAACACGATGTTGGTTTTATAACATCAATAAAGAGCACACATAAGATGCGACACACACACATGATGCCACAAAGCCACATGTGACATGATGTCACATTATAAGATGCGACAAAGCTACGAACCTCACTAATTGGCAGACTATTTTCAATAAACTATTAGTTAAAAAAATATTAGTGAGTTGCATTCATGTAAAACCTTATACAAAAAGAACCTTGGTTTGTGATCGTGTCGAAACACCACATCCAGCCTTAATTAATAAGCACGAGAAAGAAGAAACGAGTACTAAGAAAGGGAATAAAGAAACGCTGAAGAAGAAAATTAAATTAACAAACTTCCACAATGGACCTAGAGGCTACTCACATTAGCCTGTAATTATATTTAAGTACCTAAAGTCTTTTTCAAGACTCTCCATCCAGATCTTTCTATCCAAACCGCCCCGTCCTATGGTGTCCTGACAATGTGATAATCTGCGTGATAATAATCTTTTTATCCTAACATAATTTTACTTATTATTGAACTGAACATTTTTCCTTTACATGGTTTACCACAATGTTATTGTAGCACTGTTCACGACTAAATTTATAATGTCCATCTTTTTCAATAACATACCACACTTAAGTTATTATTTAACCCTTGCAGACTAAGTTATTTCATTTGTAATATCGTACTCCATTCTAACAGAAATTTCCCCTTTTTACAAAACCAATAGGGTTGCTTTGTTTGTTATATTTACAATGCAACTAGTTCTTTAGTTCTTTTGTGTCTGCCTGTTAGATATAATTTATATAAGTTTATGTTGTACTATAGAATTGGGGTTGATTCTCACTCTGTAGTATTTAGTGTGTTTATTGTCTTTAGATGTTGAAATAATAAACACAACGAGGGTTTCTACTTCACCCTGAGGAACACCCTCGTCTTTTTAAAAACTAAAAGCACAGTGTTTTCCCCTCTATGTTCTATACCCTTATTTTTCTATCTATATTACATTTATATACACATTGTTTTCGGTGTCAGTCGAGTTTCTAAAATAAATTTAAAAAAAGTAAAATCTATAGAAATCCAAATAGTTTCAAGAATGGTAACACGTTGACAACTAGAGGTTAATTGCTGGAAGTAAAACGAAGATAAACCTTTAGTTAAAATCATCCTAAATAGGCAAAATCAACCGCTATTTACTACCGACAATTTCCCGCCGAAACGAATACGGTATGTGATCAATAATGAGCTATGCAAATCAAAGTCAAAGACACGGAATCGAACTCATGACCGCGACCATAACCTTCGGGCGGGCGCGATATTGGTTAGCAGCAGCGGGCGCGCGGCGGATTTACACCGCTTTTGTTTCTTTCCATATTTAAAACTTGTAGCTCCTTGTTTTTATTTTTCTCAATATTTAATTATAAAAAAAAAAATCATTTCGAATTAAAAAAAATATATTGAATACGTTTTTTTAAAAAACAAATTATACTTATAAACGTATTAAACATTTTTTCAGGATTGTCATAAAAAAAAAAAAATACAAACGCAGCCTCTAACACTTTCTCTCCTATCCTGGTATAGTATTAAATATGTATATGTAATTAGAAAATGTAACTCTTTTACAATGATCAAATTATTTTGCATAAGAATACAGTAAACAACAAAAAAAATCTCTAATTTTTTCACCGTACTGACGTGTGTACGATAGATCTTGTTGATTTTCAAACTAAAGTGAGGGCGACCCGCTCATGTTCCGGTTATACCGATGGTTTTATTAAACCTAGGAAATAGTTATTGGAGAATACCTAGAAGAGCTGATAAGCTGATACTGTAAAATTGAAGTGGGAGAGTTTTTTCGAAAAGGCGGTGTAAATGCCGCCCGCTCGAAGGTTAAAGTCATAGATGGACAAGCAGAAGTGACCATTGCCATTAGAATCACGGGAAATCTTAACTCATTAACACGAATCAGCTGAAGGGAAATGGTTTCTACAACAATTTCACTAATAATTGGGATTAAATGTATTATAGTCTAGGAGATCAAAAAAGTGTCTGACTAATATCAAGCTAGAATTTTGTGTACAATTAAATCTTTTAAGAATATGTGGTCGACTAAGTTCGTCTGCGGGACATAGCTTGGCAATAGGCATTTGAAAAAAACAAACCGGTAGAGAGCGGCCATGTCTCGCCCATTTTGGAGAACAATGTGATTTTCATGATCCTGTCCTTCTCTTTGATTTGGAGTAATATTTGACTAACTAATATTAAGAGACGAATTACCATAAACTTGATTTTTGGTCTAACTAATTTCGTATACTCAGGATCATGAAAATCTCATTGTCCACTAAAATGGGCGGGGCATGGCCGTTCTCCACCACAGTCGAACTTAGCCAACCACATTCTTAAAAGGCACCAAAAGATTAACTTGTACACAAAATTCTAGCTAGATGTTAGTGACACACTTTTTTGCTCGCTATCTCCTGGACTCCTGAGATGGATACAAATTACCGCAGTTTCTCAGTAGCTTTAGATACTTAGATAGATACAATTATTAATACATTACTTAGTTCTACTATTCCTTGCAGAAGTTTACATTTTATTTTTCCCACTATTCTTTTTTTGATTGATAATTTTCTTTGTTTATTTCGAACTCAGTTGTAATTAAATCGTAGTTTATATTATTAATGTAAAGAAAAGTGTCAAAGTTAACGAAAACCATTTATTATTTTCTTACTCTTGTGTTCCTTGAGAAAAAAAATAGTTGTTTAAAACGTGTTGAACGGGTATCATCTCTAGATGTCTTTTTAAAAGAACACTCTTGATAAGGTTTTTACAAGAGCTTAACCCTCTCCTGGTTTCAGACGTTTTTCCTTTCATTTCATTAATGTTTCATATCTGATACATTCTTCATTCAACATCCACCCCCTTTATCCCTTTATGCTTCCTAACCAAATGGTTTAAACTCTAGAACCGGAATTCATTTACAATTTACATGCCTGTTACATCCTCCTCAGTACTAACAAGAAGCCTCTTCTCGTAGCTACCTGCAGTAAGTACTGCAAATATCTCATTAAAGCTGAGGTAATCCCTTAGAATAGGGCCAAGTCTCGAAGTATTTACCCTCTGTTATCTCTTGAACCTGGTTTCTCCCTTCTTTTGTAAAACGCTACATACTTAATAAAAATCTTTAATTCTCTCTCAACTCTACATGCACTTAAATATTTAAGGGGGATTTATCCTTCCATCATTAAGTATTATAATCCCGAGAAAATCTAATACACAATTTTAACATTACATTGTGTTATCTTGCTGTTTTCTGAAAAAAATTATTCCACGGCGAACAGAGCATTCCATTTTCTACTACATCTCTCTTAGAGTAGAGCCCAAGTGAAAAACGTTAAAGCCTTACAACTTAGGTGGATTCCTCACGTACAGAGAATTAGAGTTGATTCGTTCTTTAATAAACGAGTCAGATAAATGAGCTGGTAGTTCTTTGTTCTGTTCTCCGACCCAACCAAAGGCTGTATAAGTAAACGCAACTCTATATGAAACGTTCTTTGTTTAGTTCCCCATCCAGACCCAAGAAAGTATACGTAAACGAAACTATACAACAATCATTAGTTTTTTGTTCTTTATACTTTCACATACACGTAGAAATATACAGAGAAAACATATTGTGATAGCTCTTAGTCCTCTTTAGTCTGAGTAGATTCAAAGCCTACAGTCTGTTTCACATGTTATAAGAGTTCAATATGGCCACCCCTTGCAGCATGGACAACATCAGGACAATGTGAGAATTCTCCCCAAACACGTTGAAGCATATCTGGATTAATTTAATTGATCGTTGTTTTTAATCAAAGTTTTACGTTACCTAGGCCAGTTGGTGATGGGAAAACAAAGACTTTATCCTTTACAAACCCCCAGTCTAAAAACACAAACTTTGATTTTAGTTTTCGCAAACTCGAGAACACAAAACGCCTTTTGTTGAGGAGTCGCCATTTTGACAGTCTACAAACAAACAGAGCACACTTGCGAGATCACTGCACCTAGCGCGTTCACGTGGCAACTATGTGAAACTAAGAAACCTAACCTTTCAAAAAGCCACTCTCTCATTCTAATTGATACATTTACTTACAAAATATTTGATCATGGAAGCGGTTCATTCTGTTTGAATTACCTAGTATATGTTAGCTAAAAAATTAGGAGTTGCCCTATTTTGATAACAACGAGGTTTTGATGTTTCGTTATTGAAAGATTAAATAAAATTAAATTACTTAACAATTTACTGCAAAAAAGCACCGTGAACAGTGACAAAATTAAATTCACTTACTTGAAAGTAGAGAATGGAGAAATTAAAACATGGAAAAATGGATAATTAAACATTAGGAAGTAAAAAATAAGTAAATCAGAAGAGTACAAGACAAAGAGAGGTTAAATGAAAATTAGATCAAGTCGGTTGAATGACAGCTGATGTCAGAGCGCCTGTCGGTGGAAATGGATACGACTACGACTAGACAAGGCGAAGCCAAAAGCACTACGATCTAGCGGAGAGAGAGTGAACTAGCCCCGGCAGGATCCAGATAACTCTTGGACCTACCAGTTTCTCTCTATATACCGGTTACTACCCAGCTACATTTGACCTGTTATTCATGGTGTTGTTGTAGTGTGTGTGTAACATCTCAAGGAATCTCTTATTATTTCTATTTCTGTCCGATTCTGTATGAAGAAATACTTTATTTTCATTTCAATTATTCTATCCGAAATACTAAATTTATAGGTCCTAAATTTATAGCAGGTGGAGACTATTGTGCCAAACACCCCCAATCGGGATGTCGAGCACGCAATCCCCGTGGTGTAACACTCCTTAATGCTCTATCCTCAACCAACTACAAAATCCTTACTCCTGGCGAATTTACTTATTTCCCTTCTGACCCAAACAAACTTCCAGACATCCTAGATTATTTTGTTTCCTCACCTATGCATTAACTTCATCCCACAGCTTCTGTTCTTGACGACCTTTCCTCTGACCATAGTCCTGTCCTTCTTACCCTTCACATTAACCCTCCTAAAATTCTTCCTAAACCTCAACTGATCAACGGACAGATTAATTGGGACTTATTTAAGACATTAATTGACTAACGATTAGACCTCAAAATCTCTCTTAAATCAGCAACGGAAATTGACGAGGTAGTTCAACAACTAACTGACTGTATACAAACATCAATCTGGGACTCGACTTCACCATTCTGTGCTAAAAAAAAGACGATACATTATCATTACCAACGGACATACGACTATTGATAACTCAAAAAAGACGTGCTAGAGCTCAATGGAAACTAACTCGATACCCATCAGACAAAAGGACGTACAAATAAAAATATTGCTAGTAGAAAACGAACTAACTTACTACGACATTATAAGGAAGACAACTTTAGAAAATTTACTCTACAACTTACAGACAAAGAAAGATCACTTTGGAACGCGACCAGACGAATCCTTTTCCAAAAAATCACCCCTTCCCCCATCCTTAAACCCAATAACTTCTGGGCAAAGTCAGAAGATGAAAAAGTTAGTCTTGCAACATCTTAAAATGTAGGTAAATTTCTCTTTTGCTAAACCTGTGCAAATCTGTAAATTTAACTTTAATTTAATATACTTGTCAATTTTAACTATAAATTGACAAGAAAATTAAAAACGAGTTCAGTTTGTGTTAAAAACTTGTGTCTTAAAATAATTAAAAGATAAAACTTGAAAAGTGTCTAGTTCTTCCTCTTCTAACGCATATATTCCACTACAATGGTTATGGGCTGCCTCATATAGAAGAGAGAAGCAAAGAAGTCAACAATAGTCAAGGTAACTCTACATAAACTCTACAATTATCCAATACAAAAAAAAAAAAAATTGAAATGACAACATCAATTTGTCAAATTGAAAAATTAACAAAAATAAATTATGACACCTGGAAAATCCAAATGAAAATGGTCTTAATTCATAATGAACTATGGAGCTATACAAATGGTTCAACTAAACCAAATTCAGAAAAAGAAAATGCAGAGTGGACAAGTAAAGATGAAAAAGCTCTTGCAATCATCATACTTTCCATCTCTCCCCCATTACTTCATAATGTAAAAAATATGACAACATCAAAACAAGTATGGGACACTCTTGAAAAAATATTTCAACCTTCTGGTCCAAGTAGAAAAGTTCAATTAACTAAACAACTACTAAATTTAAAAAAATCCCCTG
>KZ652666.1:73967-95208 GCA_001010745.2 Gerris buenoi
CTTTAATGTTTTTTGACAAAAAGCATAAAAAAAGGTAAAAACCTCCTACAAGTGTTATATATTTTTGTAATCTACTCATCAATGCCTTTCATTTGATACCCCCTCAAAATTTAAAAAAAAGAAAATCGCATGACGTGAAATATTCACCATTTTCGAATTGAACAACTGATAATTTTTAGTTCGCTGTATTCTTCCTATGTGCGCGACAAAACGATCTTTAATACAGGAAAGTTTCATGTTTTTATCTCTTTTGATTCAAAATTTATTGGAACCGTACAGAGTGACAGACAGACACAAGAACGAAACTATAAGGGTTTTATTTTCCTGGTTTTACCAACGAAACCTTAAAAAATGGTTTGAATACAGTTCCTTTAAAAAGTAATCAATGTATGCTACTTTCCCGGAAAAATCTTGCGAGATTATAACGCCAAAAGATACAGGAGAATGACATCAGACACAGAAAGTTTGTAGGAGAAGTTTTGTCCCACCGAGTTTTGTTAAATAAAAAACTCAAACCCTCAGTTATATTAAATTTACTACACTATACAGCAACTTAACTATATGAGTTCAAGAACATACTGAAGATGTTGACACATCTTTAAATTAAAGACATTATTAAATTTATTTAATCTCCCCCCCTTTAAATCTGTCAAAATTGTTTGGTTATTTAAAATTGTTAAAAAAATTATTCAAATTGTTAAAATTGTTTGGTTATTTTTACACGAATAAAAGTATGAATTTAGCTAGATTTAATGCGCTAAAGCGGTTGAAATTAATGTAGGTATCTGCGGGCTTCTTCCGACAGACCGTCGAAGTTTTTTAAAAATTGAATTAATACTTTTGAAGATATAGTTGTATAGTTCGGAAGATATTGATAACAAAATGTGTACATACATCAG
Organism: Gerris buenoi; assembly: GCA_001010745.2. Classification (NCBI taxonomy): domain Eukaryota; kingdom Metazoa; phylum Arthropoda; class Insecta; order Hemiptera; family Gerridae; genus Gerris; species Gerris buenoi. The sequence goes on from KZ652666.1 coordinate 74,867, forward strand.
AAAATTGTATTTAAATAAAAGCATGTGAAAACGACTCAATATATTATTGGTGATTATAATATGCATGCTTGGTTTAGGAGTAGAGGTAACAATAAAAAAGTTGAAAATGCCAATAAAAACCCAGTTTTCAATTTTTTATATTGCTAATATCAAAGGCCAAAAAACTGTAAATCAGAAAAAAAACATACGAGCTTTGACCTTAATTTTGGCTTCTACTAAGTTCACAATAGAAGTTCATGTTTTACGTTAGAACTATGAAAAAACAGAGCTCCGAATCTTCACATCCCAAACTCCACGTATTGTTTCAGATTTTAACAATACACCGTAAAACCTAGCCAAACATCAAAAACCATTATGCTCCAGCGACGTCCTACTGTACTCACACAAAAACGCCGACAACAAAGAGAGGAAGAAAGAAAAAAATCGAAAAGAGAGATAAAAGAATGAAAAGGAAAGCTCTGTTATACCTATAAGTTTTTCTTTTTTCTTATTTCCCGAGGCTTTTTCACACTAAGAGTAATATCAAAGTTTAGGTAAGAAAAACCGATAGGGCATCACACAGGAAGACTAACTCAGGCCTTGGCAACATAATTCCCTGATAGCAAGCCAGGGTAAAAAGCTTTCAATAAATAACAATACATCAAATCCTGATAACAACCACTCCTTCGCCCAGACTAAGTGAAAACAGTGTATCTTCCCTTGAACCGATGCAAAGAATAAAAACAACAAAGACTATACCTATACAGGGAGGCTGAAAATACCAACTCATCAAACATTTAAACTAACAAAACATACTGAAGAATACACGAGGATCAGAGAATCGGAGTACGCTGTTATTATATACAATAATTGGCAGAGCGCTATACGGGAAATATAGAGACCAGTGGTTCAAGTCCCGGCACTGGAGTCTATTTTTCTCTGTCTGTCTCCCATTGTTAATAATAATTATAATTTGATTTAAATTAAAATGTAAACTTTCCGTAGTATGAATACTACCTAAAACTTAAAAATGAAATTTATAATAAAAATGTATAAATAATTGTTGACTCTTATATTGCTATATGGTCAAAGTATATCATATAATACATTTCATTACAAAAAAGAAAGTAAAGAAGCAACCAATAAAAGTGACAAACGATGTCCTCGCGTCCTATTATTGAACGAAGCTCACATTAGTATGAAATAATGTGATTTCCCACTGGGAATTGAAAGTGGTTGTTTGAATCTGTATGTTTTACTGAAAAGAAAGTAGTAGACAAATTTTATAGACGAGAAAGCAGTAGACGAATGTTATTAAAGAGAAAGCAGTAGACGAATTTTATTGAAGAGAAAGCAGTGGACGAATTTTATTGAAGAGAAAGCAGTAGACGAATTGTATTGATGAGAAAGCAAGCACTAGACGAATTGTATTGATGAGAAAGCAGTAGACGAATTGTATTTATGAGAAAGCAGTAGACGAATTGTATTGATGAGAAAGCAGTAGAAAAATATTATTGAAGAGAAAGCAGTAGAAGAATTTTATTACAGAGAAAGCAGCAGACGAATTTTATTGAAGAGAAAGCAGTAGACGAATTTTAATGAAGACAAAGCGGTAGACGAAGAAGGTTGAGATTAATATGGAACTCACAGTGAACTATTGGTGCTCTACCAAATAGCTTCAAATTAGAAAGAGTATAGTTTAAGCTATGGTGAATCGCATAAATTTTTAACGGCAGACTGACAGAATTGATTCGCAACCAAAAATGTTCCCTGATGACTGAAACGGATTTCTGTCTGGGAATTTTTAAATAGGGAGAAAAAGCAAAAAAAAAAAAAAAAAAAATTAAATTGACGCAGATCAAAAAACGACGCGTAGTTCAATCAAGTTAATATTATTATTATTATAAATTCAATAAAGTAACTTATATGGTTATTTTAGTTACTTATATGTAACAATTTAAGTTTAACACCAAGGATGTAACAACATAAAACCACGATCTTGGCTAGAAGCTATTTTTACTCAGTTCGTTAAAAGAAGTAAAGAACAAAGGAGAAGGTTTACGAACAGTGAAATTGAAAATTTAAACACAGTTTATTGAAGAAGTAAACAAATCAAGGGCAAACAATTTCCCAATTTTCTACCTTGAAACCTTATCCATATTCATCTTCCTAACATGATGGAGGAATATTTTCGTTGGGAAGGGGGGTCGACTCAAGGGAATTTCAGACGACAGGATTGCTGAAGCCATCATCATGGGAATCAATTAGTGTGATGAATATTCCTTCCCATCACATTTTCCTCAATTCATACTCCCACCGCTGTTTTCCTCCAATCAACAAATAATAGCAATTACTTCACTTTCACTGTCCATAAACTCCTGCTTCTACAGCAATATAATATATATATTAAAATATCATAATTAATATAAATAATATGATGATAAGTTGTTGGATGGAGCAACTATTGTTTAAATAATATTTTTGAATGAAGAACCCCTGTCAAATTCGAAAATTTAGACTTTGAATGTCGAAAAAGTCTAAAAATACTCTGCCAATTAGTGTGGTACACAGCTTCCTCGCGACCTATTTCTGTCTGTGATTGTTTTCAGTGTCAATTTAGAAAAAAATATTAAGCGCACACAGTTGAAATTAATCTGGGGCTATCTGCGAGCTACAAGAACCATAAATATTTTATAAAATTTAGATTAGTACTTTTGAAGATATAGGTGTAAATAAATTTATGTTTGTGCGCATGAGAGTAGAAGGGTAGAAACTTATATGGGACCAAAAATGTGCTAATTATCACCTACCATCCAAATTTCAATAAAATCGGACGAGCAGAGCGACTGACCGATAGAACGACAAAGAGACAGACAGACCAACATACAAAAACTGAACCAAAAATGTTTCGTTCTTCAGAGCAATCACATAGCTTCCATTACCTTTAGCAAAATATGCAACTAGTTTTAATTAGATATTTATAAGATTCAAATTCTGTAAATGGGCTTAAGAAGAAAGAAAATCTCGAGGTTATTATCCTTGTATTAAAAATATGGAGATATAACATTGGTAAAAGTGAAAAACACTCAAACTGATTGGTTTTATTCTAAACATTTTTAATTTTAAAGTTGTATACACTTAAAAATACAAATTTATTTGTTGCTATGCTATTTTTAAAGTGACTAAAATGGGTGTGAAATCTTATTTTTATCTTACGTAGCGGATGAGAATAAACGGTTTTAAAATAGAAAGCAGAGAGGCTGATATTGTAGAGATATGCCACGTAGCGCTCTCTCCCTCTTACTTACATCTGATCAGCTAGACCTCCACACTGCTGTTCAGGCTTTAGTTCAGCTGAACAGGCCCTGTTCTGCGCAGCTCTAATGCTTCTCTACCTGTATTTAACCTAAAGGGATATTCAACTAAACGAGAAAATCATTAAGAAACTGCGTGAAACTTAAAACCACCCCTTATCTTGAAAAAGCATTTCTAAATAACTTGCCATTTCCCCACCTTTTAAAAGGAAGAAGCCAGCGTTCCGCTCTCGTAATCTTTAATTTTAAGTGTAAAAAAATTAACGTCTTCTTTTTAATTGTCTCTAAAAATAAAAAAAATAAATGTAAAATATTTTATAAATAATATTCATGGAATAATAGAAAAAAAAAAAAAAAAAAAATAAAGAANGCTGCTAAAGAGTAGGTAAAAATATGCATATGTGCTTATTTAAAATGTTTCATTTTTTATTGGTTTTATAAGTTAAAATGTAACAAAAAATTCAACAAATATTTGGTTGTTTTGACTGAGATTTTGTGGTACCACTTCATTTTACACCACTTGATTTTACTAACCTCTCTAGTCATAAAAAATTCAATACTCTCAGATATTATAATGCTAATTTATGTTTGTGATTAAATACTTCGATTAACGTTTTTTTTATAAATAATAAATAATTAGTTGTTTTGACTGAGATTTTGTGGTACCACTTCATAATTATGACTAGAGAGGTTACTTGAGATAGAAACACAAAATTGTCACCACAATTTTAAAATTGTGGAGACAATATTGTTGTGTTTCTATCTCAAGTAACCTCTCTAGTCATATTTATAAATAATAAAATTATATTTTATTGAATGAAACATAAATCAGAATAAATAAATTTTAAGTTCTTGATAAGTAAAATCTGTCCACGGTTGACAGTGGACAGGACAGTCACACAGTATATTATTTATAGTATTGTAAATCTTGGATTTAATTTTGTACGTATGTATTTGACAGTTAATTTTATTGGATCATGAAAATTTTAATTTAAAAAATGAATATGCCAATACCGCAACACCGAGCGTTACTAATATAGTATGAAAGACACGCCACAGGCATTCCTTTCATCTGAAAGCATTATTATTTATACATATCATTCATTCTAGCTAGCGTCTTGCAATAAATAATATGTATTGAATACTGACGTAATAGTTAATCATCATTGTAGTAGAGTGAGAGAGAGAACAGGACTATTCCGCAACCCTCAAGTCTACTCCATTTAAAATATTATAATAAATATGTGTAACTTCACTACACAAAAACTTCTTGTGATATCAGGTTGAAATTTTACATGCCTTTCAATTGTACTTTAGACATAGAGTATGAAGTTTTATAAAATAAATCAAACGTCTTAAATCATGAATCTCAAAATCAAATTTCTGTAAACATGACAAAAACATTGTTTCAAACCACTATTAGTTGAAAAATGCTTTATTTCCATTAGGTTCATGTATGTTTACTTCTGTTTAAACATTCATTTAAACAACTTATCGATTACATTGTTAGGCCTGGTACGAGAATAAAGCACATTGTAAATATTGTCATACCTGAATAAGCAAGAACGTAGTCAAAATAGCATTGTTAGCAAGAGAAACACTTTGCAAACATTGTCGTACTGTTATATCAACTTGTTGGTATTCAACAATATTTAACTTGTTCATTGTGTTTACATTACATATTGTTATGTATGTAATGTAAACAAAGTTGCGAACTTGAGGGCAATTATTATTCTTACTTATTTTCTAACAACGCGTAATAGCACAATCTTCGAGGAAAATCGGGTATTTTTCTTCCTAATAACGATAGATATCTCCGGGAAAAAGTATACCGAAAATTTTAGCCCAATAAATTAACTTCGATAAACAATAAATTTATCCAATTCTGTTTTTTATATGTAAAGTAATCAATCCAATCGCAGTAACAAAGTTACTACTGAAGTGTTCTCTTTTTGTTGTATAGATTACCTATCTTAAATTTCCGTAAGACAATTGGTTTCTTTTTAGTATTTTATGAGGATGAATAAGTGATCACTGATCACTGCAGTCTAGCAGGTTTTTTTTCGTTTAGTTCAATAAAGTTTGTTAACAAATACATGCCTTAAACGAAAATCAGATATTTTGAAAGAAAAATGTAGTATTTAGAACTCGTCAAACTTGGAGTAGAAATAATGTTTGTCAAAGAGAATAAGTAAAATGTGTTACTGTTAAAATAAACAGTATTTTTTACTTTGTGAATATAAAGAAAATAACTAAAAAGGGAATTTTAGGGGGGCGCATGTGAGTAGAAGGGNTACATTACATTACTGTTTGTAGGAATGTGACGTGGTGAACAACTAGTTCTCCTAATGAAACCTTTATAGATACTACTCTCTAACTCACAGTTTTTTCAACTGGATGTTTTAATTTTTATATTGGATAGAGGTAATTACCAGTTTTTCTTGTAATGTTACTAAGTTATTAGTTATTGTTGTATGTCAAGGCTTACAATAAATTTTACATTTTTAGGCTCGAAAATGGCTCGTGGAGCCGAAACGTTGCCACACATCTTTAATTAGTCTTCGTTTTTCTTCTTACCCTTAAGGATCCACCTTATTATCTAGAGATATTTATTTTTTTAAATTAAATAATAACAAAAACAACTGTGATACTTCAATAAGGGTTGAGGGTGTCCTGAAATATGGGATGAAGCATCACCTTTAAAATTTTAAAGTTAAGATAATCAATTATCCTTTACATCGGTCACTTTTATGACACCGTAAGAATTATTAGGAACATAAAGGGGACGATACAGTAAAAATGTAAAATTCTTCCGAAGGAGTCCACCGGCTCTAGCGGTAAAGAGGAAGTTAGTTTATTTAGAGAGACAGTAATGAAATTTGGCAAACATTATGTCTACATGTCGATAAAAATCATATACCAAAGCAAGATCGAGAATTTAATCTGGGGGGGGGGGCTAAATTAATTTGGGTTGGGGGTAACCCAAAAAACTGAGAAAATGGTAATATTTTTGTAAATGAGATAATTAATAATATTTTTATTAATCAATAACATAACACATTAACAACAATTAATTAATAAATAAATAACATTAATCAATAAACACCCTTCTAAATTTTATGAGAGAATCTTCAGATACGGTTGCTGAGGTGTAAATTACAAATGAAAAACGCTAATTCATATTGTGAGACATTTCGACCCTTAACTTAAGGTCATCTTCAGTCGTTTATTTGATACTAAAAAAAATTCCTTCGTTAATATAAATTAATTACAATTCATTTGTTGACTTAAATTATGTATAAGATTAACAGTTCCTTAATACCAAATTTAAAATACTTACAATGTCATAGATTTTGGTATTTGTCAAAATAAAACAATTTCTATCTCCATAGGAGAAGGTCAAATTACTAAAATCTAGATTTACAATAAAATAAGTCAAAAGACTTCTACTAACTTTAAACATCAATGTACTACTAGTTCTTTACACCATCTGATATTTAAAACTTAACAAGTAACAAGTGAAACAATAACAATAAAAATAAAAAGATTTAAAAAAATGTTTTTTGTACATTAGTATGGACTACATTCTTAAAATTAATGTTAGAAATAACCATGATAAACTTCTATAAGAGTTATATATTGAATTTTACTAACAATTTATCACTGAGAAGATTAATTCTACAAATGGTAATAATTGCATATAAAACTTCGGTGGTTGTACCTGACTAGTATTAAAAAGGTAGTCATTACCAAGTACTGTATTAAAAACTATTAAAACTAATATATGCTAAAAATGGGATAAATACGAATTAAATGTAAGCTATTTTGATACTCTACTAGTGGCGCTGTCTGGGAGAGGACTGTGTAACTAATCCTCATTCTTCATAATAATTTACTGCTGCCCATTTTTACAATGATTTTTAGTTATGTTTACTTTAAATGTACACATATAAAACTATATATACATAACAGCCAAACACATACATAACTTAAATTAATCTACAATTACTGAAAAAATGGGGTTAGTCTATTGGATGTTAAAGTAAAAATAAAATTAAAATAAATAAAAATAAAATGATTCACATTGGAATTTATGTATTTTACAATATTANAATTAGGGTTAGTCAATGGATGTTACAGTAAAACATGATTCACATTGAAAATTATGTTTTTTATACACTATTAATAAAAAAAAAAAAATTACTAGTTAAATAAATAATTACATAAATAAAAATGTATAATAAAATTAAAATAATAAGGATTACAGAAAGTTAAGTTATAAAACAATATGAACTACTTATTTACTTTTAAAATTTTTGAAAATGGCATTGTAATTTTTATTAATATTACCCGCGTCCGTTTTATGATTAATCGTGTTATTATTTTTCAGTATGTGGAAAGCTTCTAGAATCCGTCTTTTTTTAGTATTCTTTTCATAACCTAGAATTTGGGTATATTCAAACAAAAATTGATGTCCAGTGTTAAAATTATGAAGGGACAATGCCGTCCTTGTGCTTTTATTCTTTATATCATTAGTATGTTGGTATAATCTATTTTTTAATTGTTGGGAAGTTTCCCCAATATATGATTTCTTGCAATCTATTTTATAAATTAAACCAGATCTATTATCTTTGTTAATTCCATCTTTCATATTATTATAAAAATTAGTCATTTTATCTATTGGTTTATAAGCAACTTGGACCTGTTCACAATCATTATGTTTCATGATGCTTTGTATTTTTTCTGAAACTCCTTTTATATAAGTGAGGCTAGTGAAAAACTTAACCTCTTTGTTAGGTGCTGTTGAATTCTCTGAGTTTAAATTATTAAGTTTATTAATCTGTTTGTACCATAGAGATTTTACCACTTTATAAGGGTATAGATTTTCTATTAGTTTAGTAAAGATTATTGCTTTAATTTCTTTTAAATATTCCTTATCGGTGACTTCAATAGTTCTTAACATCAGGTTGGACGCAGTACTGATTAAGATATGGTAGGGGTGATTTGAAAAGTAATTAAAAAAAATTTGAGGTCGAAACGTCTCACAATATGAATTAGCGTTTTTCATTTGTAATTTACACCTCAGCAACCATCTGAAGATTCTCTCATGAAAATATTTTTGTATTAAATTAAAAAAAAACAGAAGAGAGGCAGAACAGAACGTAATAAAAACCGCAGAAGAAATTTGAACTACATCTTTGGATTTTTAGTCCAATCCTCAACTAAAGATCCTTAAGGGTTCATATGCCGACTGCGGAAGTATATTTTTTATCTATTATGTCTCCCCTCTATAACTCTAATATAATAACATAAATTAGAACAAAGTTATAATATATTAATCTATATACATAAAACTCCTACTATCTACTACAACTAATCACAAATTCTCCTACTTCCGATTGACCTAGAGATTAGATTTTTGGTACATAGATAAAGTGTACCATAAACAAAAAAATGCGCCCTTTTTGATTTCGATATAAGGCCACCATATTGAATTATAGCCGCCATCTTGAATTTATTCACATTCTATTATCTCAGCTTCTAGGGGACCTAGAGATCTGAAATTTGGTATATTGACCTATGGTAGCTAAAAAAGAAAATTAAAGGTACTATCACTTCAACATATGGCCACCATATTGAATTATAACCACCATCTTGGATTTAATAACACTCTATTATCTCAGCTTCTAGAGGACCTAGATATCTGAAATTTGGTATATTGACCTATGGTAGCTATAGAAGAAAATTACTTTAAGAAAGGTACTTTCCCTTCAACATGTGGCCGCCATCTTGGATTTAATCAGATACTATTACCTTTGCTTCCAGTGGATGTAAAGATCTTAAATTTGGTACATAGACTCATTCTAACTAAAATTAAAATTGAAGGTATTATAAAATAGAATAATTGAAAATGAATGAACTGAAATACAAAATTATGTAACAATAAAGATATATTATTAATTATATTGATTTAATTACTATTTACACACATAGGGTGCGCGAAGCACACCGATCCGGCTAGTTACTACATATTTAAAGGTAGTGTATTTAGGTATTCACAAATGCAAACAAAGATTCAGAGGTATAACTGGGATTACAGTCTAACTCTGCGCTTCACATTTCTCTCTTACGAACATATCACACGTATTTTGTAATCGTGCTTTTACCTCTAGCCTAGCTTTGGGTTGATAAAGGTGTACTATTGGAGTATAAAGGGATATCCGCGGTGTTGTTTTTTATCACAAAGGGCTGGTAAATAACAGACCTACCCTTTAGTACTTTGAAGAGTTTAGAGTTTTTGGGTTTACCCTCCCTGTCAAATAACCCTTTCTTTACTTTCGGATGGATTTTAACATCAGGTTTTTTTTTGTTTGTCTGTTTTTTTTTTGTTTTTTTTATTGTTAATCCAACAACGAAATAAAATGACTTGGACCCTTCAAATGATTCTTTAATAAAACTTCACCTGATGAAAACAACGTTGGGACAAGGGAAAAAAATACGACAGTAAAGTTACCAAGTGAACCAACCAAAAGAAAAAATAGTCACCTATCTTCCTTTTGCTGAGAAGGGCCAAATGGAAATAAGCTAACAATATTCTTAATAAAACACATTTTAATAAAACGGGTATGTTTATATTTGAAAGAAGAGTGTCTTTTGAAACTTTTTAACTTAAAACAACTTAATGCCAATACCTTGATTAATTCTAAGTATGAAGTCGTTGTTGCATGGGAAGGTGTAAAATTCGAAAAAAGTGCCACGCAAGCGTGACACATAGAAACAGTTCGAATATCAGACTTTACGTCATTAAGATGTTGGCTCGGCATTACGCGGCGCCATGTCCTGCATCGTTTCGTCGCGTCCGACTCATCAGGGGCCCCGACGATGCCCACCCATGGAGATGGCCTTAAAATACAATTATAAAATTCCACTGTATCCACGCCATCACAAATCCAACTGATTTTATTAACGAAATAAATAAATGATTTAATAACTAAATTGATTGATGTTATTTGTTAATAGATTGCTGGCAAATAAATACATTCGCTACACATTTTGAAACTGATTCTATTCTCTAATAATAAAATCACTTGAGGAGGTACTAGAGAGCGCGTAGACTCGGAGATTGGTTGCTATTAGCTAAGATAATTTAAATGTTTACTATTGACTAAGATTACTTTTAACTAAGATAATTTACATATTTACTATTGACTAAGATAATTTACATATTTACTAATGACTAAGATTACTTTTAGCTAAGATAAATTAATTATTTACTATTGACTGGGAACCAAGAGATTTGTGCCACAATGCCGAAGCACTCATGATTCAATGTAATATTTCATCTCAACCATTCAGAGTTTTTCACCTTCAACCAAATTTCCAATCGAATATTACATTAACAAGACTACTTTGAAAATAAAAAAGTAAAAAAAAAAAAAAAAAAGTTAACATAACGGAAAATAATATACACTGAAATGTAAAAACAAAACAATATACTTAAAGGGATGAGATATCAAATAAATACGTTTTTATTTGAACTGTTTTAAAACTCTTTTTTTATTTTTGAAATTTTGATTCAACAATTTTGATTTAACTCTGATTAATTAAATGGTGTATGGTAAAAAAGTTTTAGCAAACATAAAATAGTTCAAAGGTGAACTACGGTGTAAGTAAAAAATTCTAAAAGACGGATTTTCAGAGGAAAAAAGGATATATATCGTAAATCAAGGCTAGAAAATAAAAAGGAGTGACAGGGCGCAGTTGTAATTGGTCCGGCACTGGAGAAAAACCAGATGAAGTTTTACTGGCTACATTCACAGCTAAAAAAATTGACTGGACCTCGTAAAAAAAAGGACGACTGGCTCTCGAAAATACTCTTGATTTGAAATGAAACCGACAAGAACACATCGGTTTTGGGAAAAAGAGGTAGAAAAAACACGGTCAAAAAACGTCCAAAGGAAATCTAGTTTACTGGGAGGAAAAAAAGTTAAACCCGTTTGCAAAAAGGGAACAGGGAAATTTGTACTAGAGAGTGTACAAAGCACACACAGTAGCCTGTTTTATTAGTATTTGCCAAACGGGTTTTATATGTGCTGTGGAATAATCAAAGAATCTTATTGCTTGCAGAGATTGCACAAATAGTTCAGGTATTTTTTCTCTCCCCTGAAGCTAAATACACTAAAGAGTTATATTCACAAATTGATTAACCATACAAGGTTTCTCCTACTACGAATAGGTCTGTGACGTGGATTTGACTGATGAGGTTGCGCAGTTCTCTTGTGATTCTACACTTTCTAAATGAGTTCAGACAGTTAATCTGGAGCGCGTTATTTTCGATAAACTATAAAAGTTTCATACAAATCAGATAAGTACTTTTAAAGGTACAGGTCTAAATAAATGTATGTTTATGTGCATGTGAAAGAGAAACGAATGTGCGCAGAAAGTTAAAAATTACATGGGACCCATATTAACCCAATTATGGCCTATCAAAATGTCATTAAACTAGGACGTGTTGTTTTTAAGATAATATTATGTTGGTTCGCAAAAATTGAACTACAGAAAGACACCACAGAAATATTCCCTGATGTCTGAAATGGATTCGTGTTCTAGAATTTTTGAAAGCTAGGTAAGCTTGGAAGCAAAATTAAAAGCCTTCTAAAGTAGACACCTTATTGTCTATTAGCAATTAAAAATCTAGTAATTTGTATCTCAAAATCATTATTGTTATTATTCAAGAAGGAATAAAAAGATAAAAATTTACCCAAAGTAATCTCACCTCAGTTCTTGGGTAACCCTGTTTCAAGAATAAGTCTATAGTATCAAACATAGAAGGATATAGCTATATGTTTAATATAGAAAGTTTGGTAACAAGAACGATTCATAGAGATATAAGAGAAGAAAATGTTTAGAGGTGCCGCAGTAATTAGGAGTTTTAGCAGCTATTGCAAGAGCCATAAAATCGTACGATTTGTAAAAGGAAATCAACTAAGGTTGGCTATGTTCAGCTAAATGAAGTGGCTGGGAATGGTTGTATAAGAATTCGCCGATTGGCAGCAAATTGGTAAATTGAAGAGGAGGCCAAAGCCCACTGTGGACAATAGCTCCAGATAAGTAAGTAAAAAATATTTAAAATTATGCAACCTCCAGTACATTGTACATACAAACAATATCTTATTTAAGATCTTATTATACTTGGGCTACGAAAAACATAATCCCTGTGTGATATTAAAAGATAAGTATAACTTATTAGCACTAATAACAACTATTTTAGTATGCTAAAATAAATTGGTAGAGACTTAACGATGTTGCATCAATATACAACAACTGATTACAAATGAATTGGTTTATTGTTTTCTACGAGCTAAGTAATTGAACATTTAATCTGAAATGTGACGTCTTCTCACGATTTAACTTATCTAGTTCCTTGCAATGGTCTTAATATATGTTAACCATGGACTTAAAATTCAAAGCTGGTCAGCTTTGAATGAAGAGGAAGGGTCTTAAGGAAGAGAAGGATTGTGGGTCTGCTTTGCATAGACAGGGGATAGGCCCTCAGTACCTTTGTAGGATTAACTGGGGACTCATCTGACTAGCACAACTTAGACTACTCCAGCAGTACCCTAGTCCTTAACTTACAACGGGGGCGAGGGGTTTAGTGGCTTCCTCAACGGCGGACTTGGAGTTAAACAGGGTTACCCAACACTACTAGATAGGCTTTAAAACTTAACTTTGAATTCAAGGGATTACAATGTACCATGAAAACAGGCGAACTCATGAAAGAATATTTGGTTTTGTCTTCTTATTTTTATTCCTCCCCAAACTAATTCCGTCATTGATATATGTAATGGAAGAAATAACTAAATCCATTGACCAACGTTCTGTGGAGGACTTAGGTCTGCAAAAGGACATGGATGATCATAGATGGACATGAGATTAGATTATCACACCATCAGCTGCATAAACCTTACAATGGACATTAACTAGTTAATCGCCACTTCACGTAATAGGCGGTGAAGTGGCGATGGCGGGTGAACACCGGGGGGTCCCGGTCCGGAAATTGAACCTAGTTTTGAGGTCCCCCATATAAGTTGTCACACCATGCTAAAGCACCCTATGCTGTTTAACTTAATTGATAAGAGTGCCAACTACTCTTCTATAAGGGTTACACGAGGCACGTCCCAAAAGTAAGTTCTCCAAGCGCCTAGTGGCCAAGGGAATTTTTTTCTCTATAGATGGCAGCACTGCTACATTGTTTGACTTTTCCCCTTCCCCTGACTACCCCAGTTGACCAGATCGGACCCGTAGTTGGCGTTTGACGCGCAATATAGAGGGCTGCTTCCACGCCGGCTACCGTCACTTCCTTTTCCAGTCTATACTCAGTGTGAACTCCGCTTTTTCGGACCGGAAAGGGGTTCTTCTCATTGAGTTTATGCCAACCGCATCCGTAATCAATGCATCCTCTTATGAAACTTAAAGACTCTGATAAAACTACGCAGAGCAATCCAAAATCGAAGACAAGGGATGCTGGCAAAAGGGATTTGCCTTCTGCATGTCAACGCACAGGTACATGTTGCCCGTGATACAAGAGCCGTTTTGGATCAGTTTTTGTTGGGAAATTTTATCTCACCCCCTCCCCCTCAGCCCAGATCTTGCACCGTCGGACTTCCACTTGTTCTTAAACCTGAAGAAACATTTTGGAGAAAGATGGGTGGCTAAGTCTCTGGGTACCTAGAATAGAAGCTGGTGGCGAGTTTTTATGAAGAGAGCATAAAAAAAAAAACTTCCAGTGCACCTTGAAAAGTGCATTCAAGAGAATGGTGATTATGTTGAAAACTAACACTTATATACACACAACATACCCAAAGTATTTATTATTATTAAATTTTATTGTTAATTTTTTAAAAATATGGAGACCTTATTTTTGGGACACGCCTAGTACCATGACCTACCTCCTTTAACATTGTCTAATATCCGAAATTCAACTCTCAAAATGCTTGTCTAAGAGAAAAGTAAAGGACTTTAATCCCAACCGTAAAAACAATTACATCCGTTACTTCTAAACGCATCAGACTCAGACTTTCCGAGTTATTTTAAGTGCTGTCGAGTAATACCTTATTCTGTGAATAAAAAAATATACAAAATAGCTCCCATTTTTTTATTAATGTATTGTTATTTTTGTGTTTGGCATTTTTAGGATTTATTTTTTACATAGAGAAATTTAACCCTAAAATTTTAATACTCTTTTTAATCAAAAACACAATTCCAGCAATATTACAACTTTTTTATACGTACATAATATTATATTTTTTTACCATATAACTGAAACTTTTTAGAAATATATTTAATAAAAACTTAATTTAATTAAAAATTAATCCTGGTAGTTGACAGCTTAGGAGAATCAAAAAATAAATCGTAAAAAGGCCAACACACACAAATAATAATTTATTGAACCAGGTTCAGGATTTACTACTATCCACAATATTTTTTTTATAAAATCACATGCTAAATATATCATCTACATTTTAATACATCACAGAAAAGAAGAAATGAGCAAATACGTCAACAAAAGTTAGATTCTAAAAGAAAAAGGTTAAATATAACAAGTTTTTCATCTGCGAAAAATAAATCTGAGAATGGTTTTTTTTGAAGTGTTTGCACAATTCAAGGGTTGGGAGAAGGGGGTTATCCCTGAGTAGGACAAGGGTCCGAACTGTTTCCACAAAAATACGGCCTCCCCATGGGAAAAAAATAATTATTATTTTTCTCGAGGGAAAAAGTGAAAAACTCTGGAAAGATGACCCCTCCAACACAAACATTGAAAACAAACCAACTGAAAAGTAAGCTAAGATAATAATTTAATATATAATATATTGATCTTTGGGTTTACTTCACCATAAGTTCCACAAATTTTGGTATAAAAATATTAATTATTTGTAATGTATGCCTTATGTATAATATAAAGGGTTACAAGAATAAAGTTGCTAAGTACACAAAGGGTCCGTCCGAAAACAATTTAACAGATTGGACAAGTTCATTAACCAGCATAGTCGCCCAGCCGTCTCACAAGATACAGCACCCACGAATAAAATGTTTTTAGCTAAAACTTATAGAATAATGTATTATAATGACATTTTAATAAGCACCATTTATTGTATTTTTGTATAGTATAAAACAAATAATGAAATGTATTTTTGTAGTCAAAAACAAATTAAACGAAAGCGAAGAATTTAGCATTACATTCTGTGCCAAACGAGAATTAGTGCGTTCACAACGCGGGAAATCGAGTGACTCACAGATAGGCCAACCTCTGAGGGAAAAAATAAAGCCACTACATTTACCTTCTTATATGGTTATCCAGAGGGCAAATCTTGAGCTCTCATTGGCTCCCCACCCCATTGGCTAGTTTGCCCGCGCTGTCAACGCACCTCTCGTTTGGCACAGACTGAAACTAAATCGTTTTCTTGTTTTTTGTTGACCTGTTTTGTTTTTGTTTTAAAAAAATACGTAGTTTAAAGCATAATTTTTTTTATTTGCCAAAGAATACCTTTAGCTTCTTTAAATTAATATGTTAATTAATTAATTGTTGAAAAAATTAGAGGGAAACGACCCCTCAAATCTCTGTCTAATCTTCAGTCCAGTGTTTTTTAGGAATTCCTACATTTTTCTTGTCTTTTGGCATTTTAAGCAAAGATTCCAAAAAATTTTAAGTACGTTTAGCGGCACTTCTTTAGATTATAACTCACCTTATAAAAAACCGAGGGGAATAACAATCTAAAGAAGTCGCATGGAATTTTTTCCTAAAATTGATTCATCCCCTATAAAAACAGAAGTGTTATATTCCTTTGTCTCAAGTACATTGGACTAAACATACGTTTATTTAATAGTTATTTAGTCAAAGTTATTTATATTCCATAAACATGTAAAACCATATTACCATATTCTAAAACATACTAAAAACATGTATATTCTAAAAACAACACAATCTTAAGAAGTACCCACCATTTTACCAATAAAGGTGCGTTAAGGTCAAAAAGACAGACAGCCAATGGAAAAAATAAAGCGCCGTCGATTTTGCGAGCAAGACATTAATAATGCACAGATTGTATATTGATATTTTTGGGCTCAATACAGAATACTCAATAAGAAATACAGTCTCAAAACGAGAAAAAGGTCTACGCAAGGACTATGTGCTAATTAAATATGGCATTTTTTTTAAATCTGATTCTTATAAAAATTGACAAACCCATCTGCGCTGTCGGATAAACATAGAACAACAACTTAACTTTCGAAGGTATTTTCATGTCTTCGCTCCGCCTAAGTTACCGACATGAAATGTCGCCAGGTTCACTTCGCGGTGTTGGTTAGGCGTGTGCCAACGATTAACATCACGAGCCTTGATTCATACGACATACTTTCGAAAGTAAATGTATTCACTTATACATAAAACATTATTTTAAAATATTAAATTTATTTATTATTTGTTCATTTTATTTTATTTTGGCAATGTAACGCGTTTAGGTGCCGTTTTTTGGTACCAATTTTCGAGTTTATGTGTCTAAGTAAAGACATTAAAATGTCAAAAAGCACAAATATATTTCAGGGCGGTGACAGAAATCAACTAAATGACGCCAACATCACTAATTGGGTCTCACAGAGTACTTAGGTAAAACAAAAATGCCGTATATAATTGCCACGGTCCTTTTTAACTANAGTATCCTTATATATATGAATAAATAGATAATTTTATATTGAAAACGGTTCACATTTTATCGTAAGGTTCATATTATGTATAGTTACGTCGACATTGAAAAAAACGAAACACATCTTAAATCGTTATACATACCTTCTCAACGAGGCCATTATCGTTTCAGAAATGTCCTCGTATCCCTTTCGGAAAAGGTTAGGTCTTCGGAGATAGTTAGGAAGAGGTACCGAGACGAATACTAAGCAGGGCCTCGAAACCTAAACGATGAAACATTTCCGGCAACAAAAACACAGTACAATGCTAAACCATGGCCTTGCACGTCGGTCCAGACCTTAAGCACCATATTAATGGCACCTGTTCTCCGGGAGAACGGAAGGGCTAGGAAAATAACCATTCTAGACCTCGTCTTAAGACCCAACCTTCCGTATATAACAGTATAAAAGGAGGGGAATTTAGTAGAGACAAAATTAATTTAGTGAATTTATCATGTGCACCAAAAAAGTCTTACCTCTGAACATTATCTCGTTTGAAAACTAAAAGAAAAAGCGTCGTAAAAAACATGAAGAACAAGTTTCAGTTGCTTTGAGACAGCTCATTAAAGTTTCATTCAAGATAAAGATGCTCCGACTGTGGATAAGACACCAGGTCGGGCAAGCTGTCACGGTATCTCACTTTAAGCCTTTTACAATCTACACCTGACCATTAACTGAGCAAACCTAACATGAGAATTCAAACCATTAGTTTCAAAATAATTACGTTAAGCTATTTCCTTTTCCTTACTTTATCACTTTTAATTAAGATAAGAGATCTATTCAATTGAAGGGAAAAAAGTTAAAATATCAAAATTCAGAAAACTGTTACCCTAATTAAATTATTTAATCAATATAGTTTGGTATTTTTTTATTTTTTTTTTTTTTTTCGTTCGATTTTCTAGGAGAGGCATGGCTGCTTTGCTACATCATTTGTGCAAGAATGTATACATTTTAATGTGTTATAAAAGACAATTATCAGTATGAGTATAAGTTATTACAATTATAAAAATCCGCCAAGTACTTGCCAATAAGTTACTAAAAGGATTTCTTCGGTCATAAGAATTGATAAATACATTATTATTTATTTTTATTTTTTTTAATTTTTTTTAACGAAAATGTGTGTAAAAAGATTCACTTTTAAAATGCAAGGTGTGCATATTTGTCCTTTAGTATCCTTCGGTATGCACTTATTTTGTACTTTTTGGAGTAAAATGGACGCCATTTTCGAAACATGATATGTTTTTGTGAACCAAATTTCAATACCTTTAAAATGATACCCAACTTCGAATTTTCAAAACATAAAAATTATGGGGCTTTGGAGTTACGGCCCCCTAAAATTTTTAAAATTTTACTTTTTTATATCAATTCCCGGAAATATCATTGGACTACAGAGATTAATATTTTTGCCTTATTCTTAAGACCTTTCCCAATGGGGTAGCGGGTGGGGGACATTTTGTGTTTGTTTTCATTTTTTCGGGGGTAAAATGGCCGCCATTTTGGAAACGTGATATATATTTGTAATCTAAATTCTAATAACTTTGAAATTACCCCTAACTTGAAAATTACAAAAAATGAAATATATTGCGATCTATTCACAATTGATGGCAGATCGCAGTAATGTTGAGTGCTCAAGTCTGCAATAGTTTTTCTGTTTGTGAGCAAAAAAGTTTAACTTTTATACCAAATTTCAAGTCTATAGCTTCCGTAGGTCGGAAGATATACTCCAAGATGCGACAGACGGACGGACGAACTACCAAAAGCATTCTAGGATTACCTCGAAACCCTAAAAACCACAGGTTTAGGTCACAAACCCTAGGCCATATGCCCCATGTTACGGGCTATTGGCCCGAGGCTCGGAACAGAACATGGTTTTGGCTTAGATAAAAGGATTTGTTGGAATAATATGAGTAGGCTTAAAGCATACTGCTACAGACAGATGTTAGCTGAAAGTAAATCTTTTCCTAGCCGGCCTTTTTCTCAGTAGAGGTAGTTCAAAAGAAAATAGAAGGGGGGAAAACACGCATTCAAACAAAGTTTAACAAAAAAAATCTAAAGATTAGTAGGCTTATATAGTCAGTTAGTTTGTTTTTACAAAATGGCTAAAACCTGACTTGATGCCAAATGTAGGTTTTTAGGGTTTCTTTGCTATCCCGCTCTCTAAATGTTACATTTGTTATTATATTTCTTTAATGTTTACATGCCTCTTTTTCTCTATACTATTATATTTATTACTGTGTTTTTATTTTTTGTTTTATCAGCTAATCTTTGTTCTGCGAACGAACAAAAGGAAATAACTACAAAAGAACGTTTTTATAAAGGTGTAAAATAAAGGAACTTCTTTCAGGAGAATAGAAAGAAAACATTTCTTTAATGTGAAAAACATACTGTTTCTGTGATCTTATATATTTTTTAACTTGAATTAAAGAGTAGCATTCTCGTTAAAAATATCTTGATTTAAATATTTTTTGTTTCAGTTTAACACATACTTAATTACAAATGTTTAAAAAAAAACCAAAACCACAGCATACTATTGTTTTATTGATTAAGGCAATAAATAAGTTTGATGAGTCTCGCAGTGAACTCACAAATCACTCATCACAGTCTACAATTGTGTAAACTTATGAGTGTGGAAAGTGACTTTGAGTAAAAAATGGAGGAGGAGTATATGGAAAAATAAAGGTGGTCCTGAAAAGTACTGTTTGGGCCAATGACAAGACGTGCGAGACAACTGCGGACCGCACTCTAATGCCATGGCGGCCAGCGTTGAGTCCGGCCAAATCGCTCCCGAGATGTCCCGCTAATGACATAGCCTTCATAGCCAAGCAACTTAGCCCTTCTCCGCAAAGGGACAGCGGCTGGACTTGAAGAAACGAGAAAGTGGTTGGCTGCCATGTGGAAGAGTTAGGAAGCTAGAGGATAATAATGTTATAGACAAAGTCGGTGGTTAATTGATGCAGTAGATGAATTCGGATGAGCGGTGGTGCTCGGTTTAATGTGTCAGGAGAAAATTTGGCATTAGTAAGTCGTTTCTAGCGTGTCTGCTGGCGTTCTAGAGAAAGGGATTTTTTGTTGGGTATAGGACAGCAGGTCTAGTCCCACGTAGTTGACCGCGAGACTCGGCTACAATGGGGGTGAAGCTAGTACGCAATTATTTTAGCGTTAGGGTTGTACATAGATCTCGGTGGATTTTACTACAGTCTCCTTGCTTCAGTTTCTCTTTAATGGCGCAAAGTCGACACCAGATTTTGCAAATCCTAGGTTTCTGATCATGGGCGTAGCCAGTAGGGGGACTATTGTTTTATTGATTAAGGC